>CALSBV010012173.1:874585-885060 GCA_943590825.1 Bovichtus diacanthus
CACACACACACACACACACACACACACACACACACACACACACACACCTTCCATTTGCCCAGATTGTGGGCTGTGCTCCCCCCTCTCTTGCCTGTGGGCTCAGGCCTTTGGGCCTTGGCCAGGACTGAGCTGAGCTTCTAGGGTGTGTGCATCTGTGTGTGTGTGTGTGTGTGTGTTACTACCGTATGTCTTTCTGCAATATGTTAAGTTCAATTTAGTCTAAACAATTTGGAACTTTTTTCCTCAAAGCATATGTGATTTGCAGACTGGCTATGCACCGTTTTGCATACAATAAATGCAGCAATTGGATGTAATAAAACAGTTTTATTGTAGAGGTACAAAACAAACCACACACACACACACACACACATTAAAGTTAATGGCTTCATAGAATGCAGCAAGTTAGAATAGTACGATTACATTTTATTTTATTACACAGTAAAACTGTCTAATAAAAAAAATCTCTTGATTTGGAAACAAAAGGTCTCAAATTAGCAACATTTAACCAGACCTAACATGCAAACAAATAATTAAATGGTGAATTATCTCAGTATGAAGAGAAACTCTCTTGGCACTATAGTCATGACACACACATTTATATTTCCTGAAACTAAAAACAGTCAAACCTTCAAGTGACTTGTATTGAACTCTAAGGACAACCAATAGAACTTAAAAGGGTTCAACCAAGTTAGTTTACTGACGCAACAACCCCCCCCCTTTTTTCCCCCCCCCCCCCCTCCCGTGGCCTGCATGGTGAACACTGGGGCGTAGAGTTTGAATATTTATATTTAACATTAAGTTTATTGATAAAATATAAAAAAAGGGGCAGGACTTGAGAAGTATTTACTTTACTTCCTACTGCTTATACTTAATGATGTTGTTTCTCGAGTTTTCTCTATATATATATTTAATTTATTTATTTATATATATATATATATATATATAAATAAATACATTTAAATGTAATTTATATATATATATATATATTTAAATGTATTTATACATACATATATATATATATATATATATTAAAATGTATTTATTTATTTATAAATTTAAATATATTTATATATATTTATAGGCATATTTTATTTGTTTTATATTTTAGAAATAATAATCAAATCGTATCTAAATCTAATCGTCAGACCATCTCACCCTAATAGAGAGGGGTAAGTAGCCTATGGCTTTGTAGTTGCAGCAGAAACAGGCTTTGTGTTGCTGTTGTGTAAACAAATACATTCACTGCATTTACAGCCCTGTAACTTCTGGCCTCGGGCCATGAATGTGGTTAGAGACAAGAGGGAGCACAACGATGGTGGTATCTCATCTATGTATGTGGCTGAATTAAGAGCCATTCATTAATTTTTATGTCCTATCAAGATTTCAAGAGGTAAGAATTGCAAAACCACTGACAAACCTGAAGTAACAAAATTTAAATTTTTTTTATTTCATTTACTTAGACATCAGATTCAAGCAGGGATTCAGTACAAATGTATTATAAAGAGGTAATTCATCATCGCGATATATTCTGGAATAATGAAAAGGATTTTTGCGCCTGCGAACAACGTGTGTTGCAACACCAGACTCTGGATTGTGGCGCTGTCTAATATCAGAGAGCAGAGAGAAATTCACAAAGGGGAGATTCAACAGTCAAATAAACCTGCTGCACATGCTGTGTATCAGAATCATTTGTGCAGTGGGGCAAGAAAAATCTTGTTTAATACCACTTTAATGTTTATGCCAGATGTCTTTTGACAGAAGAACAGCTTTCTTCATTCTTAAGAGAAGTCCCAGACCTATAACAAAGGCTTTATTTTCATTACTGCATGTTAACGCCAACATCATGTCACTGATAAGCAGGTTTATTTTGAAAATACATATTTTCCTCTTTGTTTTGGCCTTTGGTTTTTCACAACAACATTTCAAGATCTATTGAGCGTAAAAGTTCCTCCCCGACTTTGGAAATAGTTCGAAGACCTTAACTTTGGATTTTCTTGATAATTCTTTTTTTTTTTTTTAAACCTCAGTTGAGTAAATCTAATAAAAAACAAGGTATTAAAAATCCTTTGGTTGTGTCAGACTTCCAGACTCATAGTTCAGTTGTTCAACTAACTCACTCAGGACCGAGAGCAGCGATGTCCAAAATGTACTAATATAATGTGTTGACATACATTGAAAATGTAGTTATTGTAATGCTCTTTGTTGTGGCTAATTTAAGGGTTAGTTATAGGAATATGAAGGCTGAGGAATTATTATGAAGTATCATAGCGTGAAGAAACACATAACCCAGCTGTGACCACCGACTAGCTTGATAGATACTGTAAATCATAAAATAAAAGTATTTTAGATGACGTTACATTAAACAGTAAAGGTTTTCACTCATATGAACAGAAAAAAAGTTTCAACTTACTGAAATGGGATAAGGTTGGAGAGAAGGAGCTCATTTATTGCAACATGGATGGCAAACTTTTTGTCGGCGGAAACCACTCAAATGGTACAAAAAGTAGCCCAAATTATCACAACCCGCTCTAAATTCATATTTTACCCGCACAATTATAGAAAAAGTAACCCGAACCGCCCAATCTGGCACCACTGTATCCGCCATCTAGAAACATCCACCGTCAATTCGCCTGAATCCTCTGTACTGACATTAGTTCTTACTAGACATGCTTTGTGTAAAAATATTAAATATTTAAAGCGATCAGATTAACATCTTCTGTGTGTGAGAATAAATATCATTGACTTATATTGTGAGAGCAACATGTTTACGATCCACCACAAATGCACCTAAAAAAAAGAAACATTGTACAATCCCTTTAAAGCTGGAACAGAAGGTGAGCAGAAGCTTCCCTGAGGCACCATGTCCAGTATTTCCAGGCCAAGGCAGTGAGACCTGATGAAACAGCGGAGAGAGAGAGAGAGAGAGACAGAGAGAGAGAGAGAGAGAGAGAGAGAACACATGGACCCGTGGAGAGAGGGACGCAAAAAAAGTGAGGGGGTAAATGGAAAAAATGGAAAAAAAAAAAAGAGAGAGAAAGGTTCGGAGGTTGTGTGAGGGTGATGATAGAAAAGGGAGGTGAGAGAAACGAGTGTAAGGAAGGTAAACAACATGTGTGACTTTGAGGAGCGTAAGGATGGAGCGAGTTACAAAGGAAAGAAAATAACGGAAAGAAGGATGAGGTGAAGAGAGTGGATAAAAAGAGGTGGAGGAGGGACGGAGAGCAGTGGAATTAATCAAGAAACCGGCTTTGTGAGACACAAAGAGATGATACAGGGGAGTAAGAGAGGGAGACAGATGAACAGAGAGGGGAGAAAAGGAAGGAGGGCTGGTCTAGAAATAAACAGCAACAGAAGGTGGGCATGAAGCCAGCGGGCAGCAGGTGAACCTGAGCAAAGAGCAGGAGAGCCTGGAGGAGCCTGCTCCATCCACACCGCTCAACATTTACGTTTACACAGGGGGGGCGTTCGGCCCGTGCTTCTGCCCTGACTGACCGACTTACACTGGACCAACAATGTCTCTGAAAATGAAAACCTCAACGAGTAAACGTTTGTCTCCCACAATCAAAGAGTTATGACTCGCAGTCTTGCTTTCATACAAGGACAAATCCATCAGAGAAGAAGAAGCACAAACTCATTTCTAAATCTACGGGCAAGGGGGAATAAACTACGGCCCGAATTTATCGAGCGTTTCGGAGGAAAGTGGTCCCGATTGGCCCAAAGTGCCAGCGCTGCGTATGTGGCCCCACTGACGAAGCATTTTAATTATCTTCCTCAGAAAAGATAGATTTACCTCCTGAGCTGTTGTAACCGGTCAGGACAAGCTATTTGAACTTCACTGGAAACAAGGAAACATCCTGAAAATGCCACCGGCAATGATAGAGGTGGAGTAAACGCAGTCACAGCCTGTACGTCCACAGGGATCCACACCACACACATGCAACACATCTCGTGCCACTAATAGTTTACACGAGATTCTACACATATAGGATGCGTATGCATGCAAGGCTCCTTATGTTGCTGCCCATGTGACGCAGGCATTATTATTGAAACCGTGACATTTCAACATCGGTAGCACTTTAACCGGCCTATTTTGCGTTTAAAAGCAGTATATAAATTTATAATACATAGCTCATAATACATCATTACAGTTTTGATCAACAACTATAACCTATTCTATGAGGACATATCTTATATTTGACATTATCTTGAGCTGTTATCATGTAAGTGAACCGTTGTGAGGTGAAGGTAGTGTTTTAAAGACTCTTTCTTTGCAGTGCTGCAGGCAGCCGAACAACAAATCACATTTAGACATTTAGAGTCCAGGCAGCTTTTTAAAAAATGTAAAGATCCATTTAAAAAAAAAAAACAAACACACACGACCCTAAATCCATCATTCAGTGTTTTTAGAAACCACTGTCAACAAATGGACTGTGATTTATTTCAATTGTTTCCCTATCAATCATGTAGCATGTTAGTAGTTAGTTAGTAGTTTTAATTTTATACCTTGAATCCTCAGATTCACTCAATACCCTCTCAACATGGTCAGAATTGGTGACTACTACTTTCTCCTCTTTGGTATGCTCACATGCTACATATAGCTTATCAAAAAACATGTTAAACCTGGAATCCATTATTTTCCATTTGTTGGAGAGAAGTTATTGGAATGATGTTCGAACAACATCCAAGTTTTTGATGTAATCTCATTTTGTCTAACAGCTACATGGCTGATTGAGAGAAGAAGTCCTCAACAGACCCGCTACGTCTTTGAGCATCTGTTATTTGCTAAATCGGTAAATTTCACAGTTAAATAGCATGGGAAGAACTTCATATTGCAAAATGACTAATTTCACAATTTCTGTGTACATCCCTTTGTGTGTGATGGCTCCGCCACACTTCAGTTCTCTGGGCAGTGAGACACTGAAGAGGGAAATAAGTCTGAATAGAAAATTGAAAGTGAAAATAAGGGAATTAATGTTGCTTTGCTACGCAGCATGTTAGCAGCGCTCTCATGGTCACCTGTTTCAGATGTATCTTGTCATGAAAGTAGGTTTGCGTAAAGTGAAAATGTTGGGCTGATGCTGGTGGTAGATGTCACGTCAGGGCTCACAAAACTCATTAGGATTCAACCTCTGACGACCTTGAATGTACCAAATGGCATGCACATAAATCCAATAGGTAATCTCTATAAACACACTCTGCATTCATATGCTCCAGAAATATCGCCCCTTGTCCCCAGAGGCCTATCGTCGTCCGTACCTGAAGCTATGATAATTTGACGAATTATAATTGTATGACAGTAAAGTAGACAACTTTAGAATAACTTGATTGACAGACCATTGTTGACGAATGCAACTAGATCCCCCGAACAGTGAGAGTAGAGCAACTCATCATCCAATGCAGGGTCAGCTCTGAGTTCACTGCTTCAGCTACGTCCTGTTCACGCTGCACCTTGTCGCTTCCTGATCGACGGATAGTGAAAGGAAGACTGTCGCCACATGTCCACTAAACCAGTTTGCAGGTGCAGTAATGGACTGAGGCTGCAGGGCCTTCAATAGTCCTCAGCTGACCTTTTCCAAAAACGTGTCAGCATGTCTGTCAGCAGGTCCCCCTTCCTCGCTCTCTCCACACAGAAGTGATGAGGAATGTAGGGCCGTGAGAAGGACAGGGGCCAGGGGAGACATTAGGTTACTAGTCTGAACTGTTTCATGAAAAATAAAATAAAAGTGTAAACAGTATTGTATGCTACATGGTACCGTTTGGATCAAAAGTCTGAGATTTTGCGCCATTTCTTTAATTTAAACTGGGACATTGCTGAGTTATAGAATGATCTAATTACACTGATCGGATGATAGTGTTGCCTGTCAAACACATTGCTCCACTTTTCCTTCAGAACTTAGATTGATGTTGATAGTTTTGGTGCAGAGTATATATAAATATTCCAGTGACAATTCAGATGTAAAAGATTAGAGCGACGATAACTTGAATTCCTCCAAACAAAAGCATATCGTGATACTCATAGCCGAGTCTTTTTCAAATTCCACTTCAAGATTTGTATTGCTGTGCAAATAAACTAAGATGAAACGCAAGGATAAAAAACAGGACATGCAACTGACTAATTTAAGCAGGTGCACGCTCCAACAGTCTACTGTCAAAAGTGAGTAAAGCAATAAAAAGTTGCAAGACAGTTTTATTAAATCCACAGTGACTGAATTCTCTCTGGAGTGTGCGCCTCTCAGTTTCACCTTTTCGGTAACATCCCCCGCTCCCCGAAGGTTGTGAAGGAATAACCCCCATAAATGTTTGATTTACAGTGTTTGCCCCCACCTCACTTAACGCCTGGCTGATAAGGATCATGCAGGAGTGTTCTTGTTCCCCCAACATGTAGAGGAAGTGTTCTGGATGCAGAGGCACCATCCATTCATGGAAAATACTAAATTTGCCACTGGCTCACTTTCAAAACAGAATTAACTTCTGCACAAAACGTGGTTTGAGTTAAGACTCATATTAATAACTTCCCTATAAAACTGCCAGTTCATTGCCCTTCACCAATGCTAAAGTTGGCACCTGATTTTAATTAATTTACTGTCATCTAGTTTTAGTCAGGGACATTTTTTTTTTATCTCTTTTTTTGTCATTTTTTATTTATACATCTTCTAAGCATTGCCATCTTTGTTGCCTACAGTTACCATGGTTACATGTGTTGTTCTCATCCATGGTGAAGTTAGAGGAAAAGGCCCAGAAACACACATCACCATGTCACTCTGCAGTAACACAGTAATAATGGGTTCGCTCACTTTTCCTCTAAAATAATGTTAATTGTCCGTGTGAATCTTGCGAGGAGAAGCTGAAACGTGGGACAGTAAAGTGATGAAGATGGTCGACTGCCGACTTTGATCCTAATTAGTTCATTTGTCGTTTTGTCTCTCTCACGTTTCGTTTTTTAATTAGTTGATGTAGCATTGTTTTTCTGAGCACCAGTGTCTTTATTAAATTGTTGACAGAGTGAAAAGCCTCGCTGCCGAGTGTTGTGCTTTTATCGCCGTACGCGTCGCCTCCGACAGATCGTCCTCCCGGCTTTTCCGCTGTCAGATTGAGCTGTAACAGGCTCGTTCATACAAAGTACGAGGACAATCGTCCTCCTGTTGGTGCTCATTGTGAAAAAACAATGTGAAAACAAATAAGATAGGAGCATAAATAATAAAAAGAAAAAGGCCGATGATGGTCTATAGAAACATCAAGAAAGCACTTGGACTTTATAATTAAATTTTCCGTAATTACATTTAACATAACTTATAATTGTATTAATTTTGCACACCTCACTGCAATTTGCGCACTTGTATGGATGCACACGCTCAGAAGGGCACACTTTGTTTGACTGTAAGTACTTGTGTTTGACATTTGTTTTTGTTCCTGTACTGTTGCTGTGATGCAAAGTAAATAAAGTATCTTATCTATCGAGAAACTAAAATTGCTGTATGTTGAGAAACAGACGGAAAGGGTGTGAGAGGAGGATACACAAACAGAAACATGCTGGGACAGATCGAGAGCCTGGTTCCAGAAATTGAAACACTGTCACAGTTCCTGCTGCAGTGGGGGAAAGGTCACAGAACTCAGGGAACCAGAATGCACTCATTTACCTGAGCAAATCCGTTTCTACGTACTGATACAGTACATGTACATGTACCAATGCAACCACATACACACTCGCACCTCAAGAGAAATGTATTTTCTCACTACTAATATTTGCATACATATGGGTCTCTGTGTTTCTTTTAGAAAGGGTTTATTACCTCCACCAGGGAGCTCAGTTTGTCTGTCTGTCAGCAGGATTATGGAAAACCTACAGGTCCAATATTCATGAAACTCGGTGGAATGGTGTCACATGGCTCAACGAAGAACCAAATACATTTTGGAGCAGATCCGAATCACAGGGCAGATAACCTAATTATTTTTCACTTTGTTCAACACATCTCAATGGACACAGATTTTTGCTCCGTAAAGACCAGATCTACCTTACAGTTGTGAAGCTATGAGCCACAACAGAAAGTGCTTTATATAAATGGCCCAGTGCTTTCAAATCTGCACCACTATGAAGAAGAGCCTAAATTTTCACCCAATTTATGTCAATTATATTGACAGAAGTGATCGCCTCCTTTGCACAGGCATTTGAATAGAATAGAAAAAAACTAAATAAACAACCATACTTTTGTTCCTCAAACATCAAGGCCACCAAGGCCCACTGGCAAACAGAAGTCGTGCGTCTCTGCAGGCTCAATAATTTAACTGTATTTCCGACACATTGGTCCATATTTCAGATTGCTCCCTGCTATCTGTTTCAGTCTCAGACAAAGACTCTCTTTCAGGTGTTATCATGTCCTCGCCGTGGCCTTGTGCTCCTCCACAAGAACATTTTCTAAGTTGGTTTATTTTACTTCTCACCGATCGACACGTTAGACACCTTGACATACGCTCTTAGATTTGCAGTCAGGAGACGCAAAATGTTGAGACATTGGTATGCAAAGTCTATAAATTCTTCTTCCTGCTCTTAATCTCCGAGGTTTGAAGGCTGACAATGTTTTTGCATGACTGATACCCACTTCCTTTTTCTAATGTAACCGAATTCTCTCGTCTCATGATTTCACCATTTTCTCAAAAACGAAAACAGGATTCAGACGATTATCAAACACCACAACATTGCACCAAATGCATTATCACTGCAAGTGTTATCAAAAGCTAACCATATAAAATGTTGATTGCAACTAAAGGAGAAGCTTAAATCATTACTTATTTAACATAAGACTGGCCCCAGCAGGAGGCAGAGCCTTAATGTTAGACATCATGCAGATTGTAGGTTATTTAAACTAATTTTAATCTTGCAGGTTATACATTCTCAGTGTGTGTTTTGGAGTACAGTCATACAGAGAGTAATTCTCTGCTGAGGGCTTCTACATTCACAGTGAGGACCAAATCTGCTGGAGTGAAACTATGCAGAACAGCTTTAACGTTTTGAAGCCAAACTCTGACAGTCTGTGATATGAACAAACGCATTGTTGCGGCAGAACAACACATCCAATGTGGCACAAGATAGCAGAGCTTTCCACATTTGCCCTCATGATAACAACTCTGCAGAGAAAATTAAAACACCAAAGTGCATGTTTTTTGATCTTCTCCTCTCTGCTTTATTGTCACGACGCAGGCTCCGTACTGATAAAATCAACTGCACTGCACAGTTTGAATTAAATTAAAAACAAAACAAACAGCTTCATAATTTTTCCTTCGTGTTGGACGCCAATCAACACATTCTGCAGCTGAATCTGCTCAAATCTGTGCGTTTCAGATCCTCTCGGCGACTTCGCCACCGTTGTGGTTTCTCATGAACAATACCTCTAAAACTCAAAACAGACCCAATGACATCCTATAGCTTTATTTATTAAAATGTCAGTGCTTTGGAGATGTCAGTTAACCTTCTGTCGCCGAAACTGTGGCCGCCAAAAAGTGGGAAAATGTTTGTGGACCGACCAACAGAGTGAGCTGTAGAGCTGCAGCTTGCACATAAAAGAGAGCAGAATCATGAATATTTAGTTTGTTTCCTCCAACACTTCCATAGTGTGAGGTGTTAGGCGGACTGCAGACCTGCAGCCTTATTTTCTTGTTTACATTCAAACCCGATTATGTGCATGAACGCTGATTCCTGTGTTCCATTTAGTTTCATTTTCTCTGGGTTTGTTTTCTTACCCGCCTCAATGAGTGACATAATGTGTTTGCACGCACACACACACACACACACACACGAACACACGAACACACAAAATATTTAACAGTGAATAAATGGGAACACACTAAAACCAGCAAGACCAGCAGAACAGAGAGAGAGGGGAGACAGACAGAGAGACAGACAGACAGGAGAGAGAGAGAGAGAGAGAGACAGATGGACAAATGGACACTGTGTTGTGTATATTAGTGGAGCATGACGGTGTCTGAACCAGCAGATCTGCTGGGAATTTGCTCCCGTTTCCTGGGACCTGCTGGGCTCGCTCACACACTCACACACACACACACACACACACACACACACACACACACAATAAAGCATACGCTTGCGCACGCACATACACACGCACTTACATACATACATACATACATACATACATATAGGAGTTATGGGCGGTCTTCTACCTCCTGCTTTAGCACCATCTGCCTTCTTGAAATTTGAGCACACTAACACCTCCTCTCTAACACACACACACACAGTTCTTGTATGGACCTTCATTAACCATGTTAATCCCCTTATTCTTCCCATAAAGAGGACCCTATTTCTACCCTTAAGCCTTGAACGTTGGTCATACGTCGTTCCTACAGCACATTAACAGCATTTAAAGGGTCTTACTGATGATTCTTTCACTTGGCTGTAGCCTGATAGAGGAAATATCACATATAGATATTTAGTCTATATATTATACTCTCATATAGATATT
>CALSBV010012173.1:885070-898110 GCA_943590825.1 Bovichtus diacanthus
CTATATATTATACTCTCATATAGATATTTAGTCTATATATTATACTCACATATAGATATTTAGTCTATATGTTATACTCTCATATAGATATTTAGTCTCTCTCTCTCTCTCTAAATTGGCCCATTTTCAAATGGGACACAATGTTCTTGAGACAAATGTCCTAATTCACCGTGGCGAAACCAAGAAGGAAAAAAACGTAGTAATATACCTGTGAGATCTCTGGCGACACTTATCTGATTGAAAACAATACCTGAAAAAATGATGCGTCTTGATAATATTTGGCTGAAGAGCTGCCAGCATGATTTTCTTTGGCAGCACTTTAAATATTTGCTTCAGATTTACTTTACAGTTGAATTGGAAAGCTGGGATGTCTTCATCATTATCATATCATCATAAAGCCAGTTTCTTTTTTCCCTTCTTTGTATCCATCTCACACACAAACACACACGTACACACAGCACGCCACTGAGTGCTGACCAGGCATCAGCCGGCCGGATGATAAATAGAGGATTTAGCAGTGACATAATGTTGGTGAAGCCACACACACACACACACACACGCACGCACACGCACACACGCACGCAGACACACACCTTGACAGTTTTATTAGGAGCGCTGACATTTCGATGAGGATAATGGCTCATATATTTAAACTCCTTGTTAAAAGCTTGAATACCTGAAGAGAAACAGGTTTCTTCATGTAAATGAGCCTTTAATGAGAGTCCTGAACTCTCTGCTATCCTCCACCTTCCTCCTCTTTAGTTCACTGCAGTTAAGGGCTTCTTCTTTTCTTTAACCCTTACCCTACGCAACAAATAACAGACAATTAAAAATACAGAAGAAGTAAAAGAGGGGTTTAGTCGATTCAAAGATTGGACAAATAAAAAAATAAAATCGACAACAATTTTGAAAATCAATTAAAAGATCTCCGAGCTTCTTAAATGGGAGGATTATGAGGCGGCTTTGCTCTGTTTTTTGTAATTGTAAATACCTTTACACTATATACAGTGACCTTTGCATAATTGAACTAAACAAGTCATTTGAAGACCTCGAGCTCTGGAACATCTGTCAACATCATTTCACCTATAAAATGCCAAATATCATTTCTTTTTTTTTTTTCTTTTGCAATATCTTGCAAGTTTATGTCTGTTTTGTTGCTTAATTGTTGCTTAGATTCAGTGATGCTGGTTTAGTTTTTATCTGAAGAAGAGATATTTTCCCACAGGAATGATTTATCTTTAATATAAATTACTAACTGGCAATCTATAAATGGCTGTTATGTTCTCAAAAAAGGAGCTACTGTTATTCCCACGCTTTTTTGACTGCCTGAAATCTTAGAAATTCTTTGCAACCCACTCTACTTCGCATTTTCTTGCACTAGCAAGGTTGTGTATTAAAAGTACAAAAGTATTACGGCAATATGTGCACATGTCACTGACAAATCCCCACATATGATTATCAAAATGGGAAACTGGCAAACGACAGATTCAACAAGTCTGTTGTGAAAGTGTCGTGTTTTTCCATTTTTCACATTGCTCCAAGGCTGGTCAACTGAAATGTTACGTTCCCCAGCTGGACTCTAACGATGGTAATATTTGTCGGTCCGCCTCTGAATAAATGTTGGCTCTTACACACTTTCATGGATGAATCCCAATGACTCTGGTGATCCTGTATCAGGTGAAATATGTCACCATCCTCTCGATGTGGAGGCAAACACCTGACACGAATCGTGCGATGAATTTAAAATGTTCAAAAACTTAGCAGAGAGTTTGTCTGTCGGCATTACGGGAAAAACTTTTGAAACTTTCAACTTTTTGGAATGAAACTTGGTGGAAGGGTGTAGAATGGTGCAGAGAAGAAGCGGATCCGAATGATGAGATGGATATACAAATTATGTTTCACTATAGTTAACAATACAAGACAAGGGTATTTGGCAAGCAAACTTCTGCACTCCCTTCTAGATGATTTAACGAATAGAGATAAGATTGTTTGCCATCTCTGTTGTCTGGTCATAGCCAGTGTGCATGCTGTAAGTTGCTGTTACTGTGTTTTGGTCGTTTTAATTAAATAAATAAATAACTTTAATACTGTCCGTCAACTCTCTCATCTTCAATCTTCTATATTGTTATCCTGTCCATTTTAAACTTTAATATTCATTATCCCTGTAATTAGCTGAAGTTTGCATGGCAACCTAAAGTGCATGATAAATACAAAGGACATGCTTTTGCATGCACCAGCAGAGATCTTGCTGTCTGTAATACTTTGATTTTACAGACTGTAATCTTCCTGCTCCATTTGTGTTATTAATGTTGGGATCCTCACAGAATGAAGATTGAGCTATTGGACTCAATTTCCCATGATCCTTTGTGTCCAGACCCTCCTTCACTTCCTGCAAACTATGTCACCTTTTCACACCTAGGTGTGAAAACTCAGCTGATAAAACCAAAACACAGCCATGTGTTCTTTCTCTTCTCTCTACAGACACTCCCAGTGCAGCATCGGATGGCTCTCTGATGACTGGACTTTAATGGCAGAGGACGCGAGCGCCCTTCCAACAAGTTTAGTCCAAGCAGTAGCTCTACACAGGCCGCTAGCCTTCAACAAGTAGTTAGCAAGGAGCTAACTGCAATCTGCAAGATAACAAACGGAGCAACCGGTCTCCTCCGTCCAGCTTAACAAGCAGTAAACAACACAAAGACACCACGCTGCTTTTCTCCATCTTAAAGGATTTGCCAGCTAAGCTAAGAGCTGAGAGCTAAGTAGCCTTTCCATTCATGACATGAACCTCAACTGGGCATGGTATATTATTTAATATACATTAACTTTACACTAAGTAAGCATAGAACTGCTATACTGTAGTAAACGTGTTGACGTGGTTTTTATTCTCTGAGCTGTAGTGCGTCATCTGTTGTATTGAGCTAACGGCTAACCAGAGGTTGTTTCACCAGGTGACGTGTTAGTATTGTACACGTTACGATCTCGCAATAATTTGTAAATATGTCTTTTAAACACAACGACACACACACAGAGGGACAAACTCAAAGCTTCCGCTTCGTACGCCCCCTTTGTTCAACAAAGTATGTGCACGTGTCCGCACCTGGGGACGGTTGCAGGGCCGCGCACATTCTTTTCGGCGCGTCCCGACAGGTGCATGCACCCACACACACTCTCTCTCTCTCTTCCACACACACACACTCTCACATTTGAGTACATGTTCCCTTTGGAGTACTTAGTACTAGATATTGTGTGTTTTAACATTTATTATCTTATTAATAAATGTTTTTTGGAATATACATGCTGCTTTGTTCAATGTTGTACAACACGAGTATTGCGAACCTCTACTATCAAAGGATTCCAAAATCCTTCAACTTTTACTAGTTACTGATGTGGTCATTGAGTTTATAGTTATTCATTTAATTATTAAATCACATTTCCTCATTCATTGTCTAGTTTATTTTCTGAGAATACATTAACATCATTTTTGCTGTGATGAGGAGATTCTGATGAGGTGTGGCCCCCATTGAGGTGACTTGGTGTACATGAATTCATACTAATTCATATAATTAAGAATGATATTAAATATAATAACTATTTTAACAACCAGATTTGTTCATAGCGGAAGCCCAACGTAAACGTGACACTGGCGTTAGGCGCACCAGTGTTCCAGCATTAAAGTTTATTAAGCTTCTCACATTATGGATGTAGAACATAAAGAGGCATCGGCAGCTGCTTGGCAAAGTAACAAGAAGGTTAGCAGTTTAAACTTTTTTGTAATTTTTGGCACTCGAGTCACTTTGTCAGATTGATGATTTAAAATGTAATTACAGGTTGGAATTTTACATTAGACAGATGCAATTTTGGATTTCAACAGTCAATCCCTAAATACAGCCTTTACCGAAGGTGAATAATCAGCTTTTCTTCTGAAATGAGAGTCATTGTTCTTTGTTTACGCTCAGCGGAGGAAAGATTTCGACAAGTTGGTTCTGATCCCCAGGACTCAGAGACAATATCGACAGTAAGTATTTTGGCAACGCAGCTTTTTCAGGCGTGACAGATTTGTTCAAACCTGTTAAGTCACTCGTTGCTGTCTGTTTGACATGAAGAAAGCAAGTGATTTCGCACACGTTTCCTTGATCTTCTCTCAGAGTGTTTCCTCATGTTTCTATCCGTCTGTATCCGTACAAATCTCTTCTTTCACTGTTTTCTCTGGAAGGTCTTTTGTGATCTTTGTGCCTCTCCCAGCGTATTTTCCACCTCGTCTTTCAGTTCTCTCTCTCATCCCCTCACACACATCTACCTAAGAATGATATCTCACCTACCTCTGCAGCAGCATCTATCCATGCATTTGCTTTTACCTTTATTAGTACATGTTTTCAGTTATCTATTTTTCTGCTTTAACCCCAAAACAATTGAGATTAATAGAATAAAATGTGTGTTGCTCATAGAATTACATTTCAGCAACATGTGTTTCCAGGGTAGTATCCCCGTTACTCTGGATAATAATCCACAACATGACTGTCAACAGCTTTTAATTGAACTACGCTCGAACAAGACGTGTGGTGGAGAGACCTGGAAAGCCCCTCTTTTCAAAGAACAGTAGATGGCATTGTACTTAATGACTTAAATTACATTTTAGAATCACGATCTATGAATATCCAGTTCTCCATATAATATATAATAACAATTTGGCTCAACTCCATTAGTGGAGCCCACTGGAGACATAATACGCTGTCAGACAGCAATGTGGTTTTTAACTGTAAAAAGTAGTTGTTTTAGTTTTGACAGCATCAGAACATTGACGAGTACGACTGACTTTTTTTTCTCTGTTTATTCTTTTACAAGGATAGAGAATCCTTGGAAACAATAGCTAAGCTCGTGGATGATATCCAGTCATCTAGGGACGTCCAGATCAAGTTTTTCTGACCCTGAGCCGAGTGCTTTAATATTAGGTAGCTGCGGATACAAAGTCCGACCTGATACTTATATTTACCTTAATGTTGATTAAATGTGTGTCTGACTCATTGAAATAACAGCTGACTGAAACTACTAATTAATTATCAAAATAGTTGCAGATTAATTTTCTTTTGATTGATTTATCGATTAATTAAATAATCGCTGTACAATTATTTTCCTTATTGAGAAATCTGCCAATTACATTCTTAGTTAATCTTTTAAGAGCATATTAACCAGAAAACAGTTAAGAAATGCATCTTGAACTTTGCCAAACTCATGGAATTAACATGAATTAAAACCATGCATTAAAATGACTTATAACTCGTTACAATGCTATAAATAATTTGAGTTACACTCAATTTCAGATGTTTGTAATTTCATAAACTGCACTCATTAAAATAACGATGCTGATATAAAAAGATGCAAAGTGCAGTTTACATTAAACAATACGGGGCACCAACTTCTCCAGTGAAACACGCACTGAAAGTACAACCATTGCAATTTATTAAAATAAAGAGGTACAATGAGAGGAAAAACGACCACTAAATAATGCAAGATGACCACAAAGATATGTAAAATGACAACAAAGAGCCAAAACCAGTAGCAAACGAGGAGTAAAAAGAAATGACATGAAGAGTCTGAGAGTTTCTTTGCAGGGGGTCGCGAGATAAAAAGCCTAAACTGCCTGATACAATATTTAAAGGTGTGACCTAATCAAAGCCTTATTGTGGTTGTGATACAACAACCTGGGTAATATACAAATGGTGCGCAGTGCAAAACATGTTGAGAACCCATGTTGCAGTTAACAGACACGGCATCCTGTCTGATGACTGCATGATTCAAAATGTGAATTATTTCATCCTGCCAGAACAGAGAAAGGTCACTGCAGGTCACTCTGCTCTCCAAACACTCTGTACTGTCTCTCACGATGGAAAAAGCTTCTCCAGAGAAAACCAATTTCATCCCTCCTCCAGGGTTTTCACAGGGGTTTTGTTTGGTGGAAATGCAAACTGTCTCTCGTTTTTTCTTACGAAATGGGAACAACAATCGAGTTTTTGTCCTTTGGAAGTGAAAAAACGAGCCGGATCATGTTGTTCATTTCATACACAAGTATTCAAAGAAGACATACAACTCAGGTAAGCAGACTTCCATGCAAACTGGAGGAAGAGGAGATAATCTACATTATTTTCACTAGATTTACATGCACATGTTCATGGTTTCTCTTTACAATGGAAATATTGTTAAGTCTAAAAACGCTTGTACAAGTTTTTTGCAATTTTAATTACGGACTACACAGGCCTCAGGACCATACCAGGTTGAACTTCATAATTACTTTCCATTTACCTAACTCACCGACGTCATCCGTCTCTCACCCTCCTGGTGTCTATACTGTCTTCTCTACCTGCATGAACACAGTTTTTCTCCCGCTTTGCAGGCACACACAGTCTCACCTTGGGGCGTAGTTAGAGGGTTACATTCAGTGTGAATGACTGCCACACCTCTCACATGTTCTAGTGCTTCACAGGCTGCACTGATCAAATCAAATCACCAATCTGAACATTTCGAAAGAAGATGAATTTAAAATAATGTGTGGTATTTCTATTCCTCATTATCCATGCATTTTTGTTGTTTGTTTGTTTGTTTGTTGTATGTTCAGGCTTGAAATCATGCTGGGGTTGTTTTCTCTCCGAGCGGTTGCACATCAACGCAGTTTTAATCCGTTTCATGGGCAGAAATTATGGTCCAATCACATTTTACAGTAGAAGTGGCTGACATGGATAAAATCACTGTATATGCATGTAATTTAATATTATTATATTCATATATACAGTATACTGTATATACACTAATAAAGTTGAGCTGAGATTCTGTTGATTGCCGCTCTCCTGATCAAAACATTAACAGAAGAAGGAGTTTGGAGGCGTCCAATGAGAAGCTTCTCCCGTTTAGGATTCCTTCATTGTTTATCATTCGGGAGGTTTTTTACAAAAAATATACACGGAGGAATCAAACTGACCCGATGTTGAAAACCTTTAAAAACATAAATAAAGCAGTTTCATGTTGAAAATCAGAATTTTTCTGACACGTTTGCTCAGCTAATGATTTTAGATAATTTAAGATCCTGATATCCTTTATAGTGTTTCAATATACTAAACAAAAGAGCAAGATAAATGTATCGTTAAAAACGTGGCTTAAAACTGGATGAATCAATTTACGACAGACGACCACAGCGCATGCACGAAGGCGATACGACTCCATCACTGGCCACCAAATTATACGGACAGATTTCTCTAGGTTTGAAGATAGTTGAAAACATTTGTCAAACACTGAACTGATTCAGATGGAAGGAAATCTTCTGAGACTTTAAAGACATTGGGCAGATGAAAAGTAACAAAAAACAGGATTTATTCTGGACAGAGAAAGCAAAGCACTTTATTGCAGCGATAACACTGATTTAATAGAAGAGACGTTCCTAAATTTTGCTTTTTTTTTTTTTTTTTTTTTTTCAGTTTATAGGTCGCTAAGTAGATTTCATACCATTCGGCAGGAATGCATTTTCAACAGCCTTCCCGTAACAAGTTGGGGGAGATAGCCCTGAAGGACTGTTATGTCACATCTTAAAATTAAATTATAATGTGTGCATTAACCCGAATGAAAACTAACAGCT
Organism: Bovichtus diacanthus; assembly: GCA_943590825.1. Classification (NCBI taxonomy): domain Eukaryota; kingdom Metazoa; phylum Chordata; class Actinopteri; order Perciformes; family Bovichtidae; genus Bovichtus; species Bovichtus diacanthus. Next base: position 892,692 of record CALSBV010012173.1, read on the forward strand.
TCAGTAGGTATCAAAGCAACAATCCCGTGGCTGTAGGCGATGCACTAAGTGGTAGTGTGGGTTGAGGATTTTAATCTGACACTTTAGCTGCATGATACCACATCAGACAGGTCGTGGTAGTGGTGCAGCAGAAAAGAGTTAAATCATCAACAATCTGTCAGCAAATTAAATTGAAGGATTGAAGCTTCGATCCTCCTGACACGCAGCGACGTATTTAAATTTAACACTACTAATTTGCATTTAGAGTAAAAAATAAAAAAAAATCAAATATGCATTATTGTTTAGATGAAAGCATGTTAAGAAAGTGTCATCATGCATCATGCATCATTCAAAGTCCTTGTTACTTCCAGTATTTTTCTTTAGCTTTTCAATGAGATAGACGTACAGTAGCATTGATGCATTGATTGACAGCTGCCACGGCTTTCTCTACGACATATGAAAACTTCTCACACAATGTTAAGGTGCTTATCGATTAGAAAAAGTTGGTAGTTACGCTAAGAAGATACAGTTGGGTGTGTGCTCTTAAACCTGATTGTCACAGTGCGGGTTTGTGCTGGATGTTCAGAGTTTCTACATTTTTTAATCCGGAACACAAATTGGTACTTGTGCTTGTGCAGCAAAATAAATCCACTTGCATTTGGTTGTGCAACATTGTGTTGTAGTACGACAATAAATGAACCTTGAACTCCAGAATTTTTGACAAATTAGTCTTCAAAACACTAGAAAAAGACAATGAGCGGAACTTGATTCAAGATGATTTTATCAAACTATTTTCCAGTTCACAAATAAACTTTCACTCAACAACAGAATAGTTATCGAGGCTGGAAACTGGTCAAAGAAAATTGAATACTTGAACGCTGCGTGAAAGACACATTTAAAACTGGGCATGAATTCTGAAAGTCACACAAAGTAAACCAATGGATTAACGTCTGTATTATGTAAATTTGTTCTTGTCAATTTTAGGAAAACTAAATTGCAAACTGCTATGCACCAACATCTTTAGTTTACCGACCTGCTGCTGTTTGATTAGTGAACAATGCAATACCTGCTGTGTATTTTATAGTTTTTCTTACCCTTGCCGCTACACAACATGAGGCAAGCTTACAGGCACACATGGAGCCCAGCCAGTGTGTCAGAAGCCCAGTCTATTGTCTTTTAAATTCCAAAAGTAGTGTAATTAATTGAATTTGTAAATGTATCTTGCTATGGGTAACAGAGAAAAAACAGTTCAGTTCCCCTCACACTGACCCACCATAACCCCTGCGATGATAATGACAAGTCATGTTGTTGGTTTGAAGAACACACTACTTTGTGATATTTTAATTTGCTCAGGTTAAACAAATGCAAAGCTAATCTTGTAGCATATGCAGAGAGGCTATTTGTAAAGACACGGAAATGCGTCTGTGCTGTACTTTGAGAAGTGTTTGTAACAAAAGCATTGTAACTCTGTATGCCTTTTAGTTTTACAAAGAAAAGAAAAGGAGAAAAGGAGGCTGTGTTCGTCTTTCTCTGAACCCTGTTGTTAGCCATCTGTCACTTTGTGCGTAGATGGGACACGCTTCAGGGACAGAATAAGGGTAAGAAATAAATAAATATAAGTAAATATCGAGATTAGACTCTGTATGGGGAGGTACTCGGTATTGAAAGATTGAATAGAAAACTCTGCACATGAGCTTCCCTACCACCACTGTCCAATTTGATTGAAGGTAAATAGCAAAAACTTAATTTCCAATGAATAAATATGCTGTGAAAACTAAAAACTAATTTCAGTTTTGTCTTCAGTCCAACACCAACACAGTAAATACCCATTAAGCAACCCACACAGCGTTCTGCTCCTCCATCTCCTCTAGTTCCCATTAGTGTGAGCCGCTATAAAAAAGTTAATCCTGTGAGTTATGTGGATAGTTTAAATACAGATCATGACCCAACCTTTACTCCTGACAGATACTGTCAATGTGACTTAATGAAGAAACACTACCAGCTCATTTAGGTTCGGGTGTTTATCACCTGGAGCGACGGGGATGGACTCAGCCTCACATTAATCAAACCATTAACATGTTATCCGTATGAAAACAAATGATTTATTTAGTTATGCAACCTTTCTGTTTTAAAACAGCAAAGACTGATTCTGTTCTTTGTCAGTGTGTTTCTCCTAAACCCTCACCTTGTCATACACTTTCACATAAGGTGCTGCCCAGAACAACTTCAGTCTTTTTTTGTTGGCCAATGTGCACATCAACAAGATGCATCACAGAAGGAGAGAGCGTTTCAAAGCATATCCAGTTTCAAGACCACTTCCTGGCCTTCCCCATGACAGAATGCTGCTAAAAATCAACTTGCAATGACTTGGGAGTTGATTGTCCTCAGCGGGCAAAAATTCACAGACACCATTAATGTAACACCCCCTTTTTTTTTCGCAAATTGTCATGAACGCAAATGCACATCTTCATACTTGCAAAAATTCAGCCACCTCGGGTTAGAACTGTGAACGCCAAAGGGCGGGTACATTGTCGTGGCCCGACAGAGGGACCTATAAAGCTGCTGGTCGCAGGTAAAAAAGACCCCAAAAAACTCAACTACAGCAAATGCTTCATGTTTAATTTAAAAGCAAGGGGGTGTTAAGGTTTACATACTGGCTATTCAAATTTCAATGCTAACCATCAGGGTTTGTAGAAACACAAAACGTCCTCAGTCACACCTTCAGATTCCAGGCGATAGTCGAGGCTCTGCGAGTTCAAAGAGGGGAAATGAAGAGAAATAAAACTCACCGAGAATTAATGCATGGCAGCACATCAGGTCACTTGACACACACTTTTCTGCTTTGATTTGAACTTCTTCACATCATCTATAATAAGCTTGTCGTAATCACACAGTGCTGCCACAGAAGTCTTACCTCGCGTGTCACTTTAGTGGGCTTAAATCCATGTGTTGAAATTTGGATCTCATTATTTTCTGTCTTTCTTTCTGTCGCTCTTTCAAAAAAGAAATCAGGAAATGAATTTTAAAAAATGTCCAATTTCATTTCATGTGTTACTACAGGGGTCCCCAAACTTTTTCCTGTGAGGGCCACATAACTTTTCCCTTCTCTGATGGGGGCCGGGGTCAGTTTGTAACAGAAAAAGTGTGAGCAGGGGTGCCTAAACGTAAACATTTATTGTTTTCCAGAAAGCCACACATAACCAAATATTAATAACCTTTTCCGGGATCTTCACAGAAAAAAAAGTCAGGAAATAAATAATAACACTATTAATGAAATAAATAACACTATTTATGAAATAAATAATAACACTATTTATGAAATAAATAATAACACTATTAATGAAATAAATAACACTATTTCTGAAATAAATAATAACCAAATAACCCTCTCTGGGATCTTCACAGAAAAAAGTCAGGAAATAAATAACACTATTTGTGAAATAAATAATAACCAAATAACCCTCTCTGGGTTCTTCACAGAAAAAAAGTCCATTGAACATTAATTTTCTACTTTGCCGAAAATATCCTCCCCCGTTGTAGTCCCTTTGAGACTTTGGAGGGCTGCCAGCTCCTCGCACATCTCAAAGTTTGCGCTAACTCCACGAATAAAAATGAGCAGCTGCGCTGTGTCTTGCACGTCCGTGCTCTCATCCAGTGCTAATGAAAAAAAGTCAAATTCTTTCGTCTCCTGCTGCAGCTGGGCATATACATTACCCCCGATTTCTTCAATGTGTCTGGTGATTGTACTCGCCGACAGACTCACGGCATTAAAGACATCTTTCTTCTCGGGACACACCTCTTCCGCGACAGCATTCAAACATTTCTTGACAAACTCTCCATCAGTGAAAGGTTTACCGCTGCTTGCTATCAGTTGAGCAACCCGAAAGCTGGCCCGAACGGATGACTGGTTCAGCTGAGCTTGGCGTACAAATGTATTCTGCTGAGCTAACGCTCCACTTTTTAGCTTTGAGAGTTTGTCTGCTTGCATTTGGCCTTGCAAGTTATCATACTTGTCTTTGTGACGGGATTCATAGTGTCGGCGCAGATTGTATTCTTTGAATATCGCCACCGCCTCTTGACAGATGAGACAAACAGCCTTTTCTTTGCATTGAACAAAAAAATAATCGTTTGACCACTGCAGGTTAAATACCCTGCATTCTGAATCAATTTTTCTCTTACTTAACCTTTTCGCCATTATTCCGTTCTATTTGACAGGGGCTAGTCTAGGATTCGCGTGGCCAGACTGAAAAAAAAATCATAATGCGTCTCTGGTATTGTTCAGGGGGCCGGGCCAAATGTGGAGGCGGGCCGTATCCGGCCCGCGGGCCTTAGTTTGGGGACCACTGTGTTACTAGGTAAGGCTAATCAAAAATAAATAAAAAGCAGCCTTTCATCAGATTTAAGCAACAAAACCAGTAAATATCCAATATTACCATAAAGTAGACCGGCTTATTGATTTGTAACATTGGCCACAATGGCCTAATAAAACCAGAGATACAGATGTGAGGAGATCCTAATGTCCACCTTTTGAAATCTGTCTTAAAATACCGGCAGCCTTTATTTTCAGCCTCTTTCTCTCTCTCACACACACACACACACACACACACACACACACACGCACACGTTCAGGGACAGAGAAAGTATTGTTCAGCTGACAGCCGTTAAAGTCTGTGAAACAAACTATATTTAAACTGAAAATTAAAAGGAAGTACTTTTTTGGAAAAACTTTCCATGGATAATTATAACACACACACACACAGAGTTCCATTAGTTGACGTATGACAGAGATGTGACTGTTGATAATGGCGTGTAGATGCGATCTTTGGATTTCAAATAGCGACGGCCTTTGTCTTAGCATGGGAACGGGGGCCATCGGCACGAGGGAGTGGTGGGAGGAAGATCTGCTGCCAGACTGGGCAGACCTGCTGCGTTCTGGCAACACACACCCCGCTGACAAACACAAACACAGAACTGAGACAATAACTAAAAGGGAGAGAGACGGTGACGGCGACTGAAGTGACATAATGTCGGAGGAAAAACAGAACCAAGAACCAAAAGTATAGAGATGACGATAGCTACATTTCAAATAAAAGAGACCAAATTACCATTTTTAAATAATTTACTACTGAGTTAGAAAATGATATGTCTCTAAAACCATTTTAACAAAATGCATTTATTTTGGGCTGCTACCACTAATTACTGTATTCTCATTATTGATCATTTATTGTCACGACTTGGCTCTGAATCCATGACGAAAGAGAGGGAGACTGAAGGAGAGTAATAAGTAATTTATTTACTTATTTACTTTACCTATTCCAGGGCATGTCCATTCCCAAAAGGTCACACAGTAGCCATCACCATTTATCCACATGACTGCAAGGACTGGTGTGAGGATGAAGGCCGAGGCATGCAGCACAGTGCACGAACACACAAAGAGGCT
>CALSBV010012173.1:898120-909160 GCA_943590825.1 Bovichtus diacanthus
CATTAAACTGCCATTCATTCATTTTAAATAACATACAGAACAAGCGTCTATAAGGTCATGGAGAATAAAGACGAACAGAGTGTGCGGTCACTTTTCATGTCATCACACACAAAGCAGATGAAAGACGTGTTTCCCCCCAGTGACAGCTGAATCATCTATATACACTGCGTTTACTGTATGCCTGCATTATCTGCTTCATGTCATCTTATTCAATAACCTGTTTCCCGCAGATCACAAACGATGTCATTAACAAACTCAGTCATCTCATGTTCCGGGATGGACACATACATGACATCATGTACTGTACGTGATGCAGCTGTATTCGTTAAGCACACATTGAACGTCCATGTTTACTGTCACTTCAGGGCATTCAAGTTTCCTCAGCGTTCTGCGGTTGTTTGCTTTACACTGGTTTCCCATGCACCATATGCATTCACTGACCCTTTCTCTAACTTTAAAAAGGGACAGTGTGTATTAACCAGAGTTAGCTTCAGGCCTAGCTGTCATCGGCAGTCCCCTTGACTGATGTTGTTAGGCATTCTTGAATAATAAGAATCATACAATATGTAGAATAGTTAAAAACATAGAACATGGTGTTGGAAAAAGCATACACAATACAGTGAGACACAATGAGCGGATAAGAAGGCTACACTATTTATCCTATCATTATCTATATCTATATCTATATCTTTAACTCCCTTCAACATTTTGTTTTTCACATAATAATAATTGTTTTGCTGCAGATATCACTGTCACCTTGCTTCAAAGCTCCTTTTACTGCAACGTGAGCTGGTATCCAACAAAAATGTTTTTAGTCGCTAAAGATGTAGCAGATATATGTACACACACTAATCTGATCAAAAGAATCTGACAGGTCACAGCTATTACTTTCATTTATCAAAGAATGCCCCATCTGTACATTTTAATGGAACAGACTGAACCAAATCTCATCCCAAATATCATAGGAACTATGCCAGCTACAGGAAAAAAGAAAAAATATATATACTGTATATATATATATATATATATATATATATATATATATTATGGTGTTTTTTTTAAGTGTATTTTGTGGCTAACACTTTTGATCCTTTTGTAAGTTAAATTGAGTATTTTGACGTAGTATTGCTACTCTTCCATCACTGGCTAGACGTGTCTCAGGATGTCCACCTCTTCTCTGTTTGACGAGACTTGATGGTGATCCCTTAGTTTGGACAGCAGGTGGTGCTGCTGTACCAACAAAAAGCTGAGACTCTGCTGTTGATCCAACACTGAGTTCTGCTCAGACTTCACACAGTGTACTGCTCTCTGTACTCAGCTTCACACTGGATCTTATTGTGTGATGATTCACACTTTGGTCATCTTCCCCCTTTATCGTGTGATGGAGTCATCTGTGCTCTTTTTTATACTTTTATTCTTTTTCCACCGTATGTTTGTTTCTACTCACACATTTTTGCAGATAGATACATTGTTCCAATTTTCACATATAAAGCATACAGCTTTTCTGTTTGATATCTGTTACAGTTATTGAGATATTTATATTTTACTGTAATACATTTTTGAATGGCAGTCTATCGCCAATTCATTCATTAAAACCTCAAATACTATATATAGTAATGTTATCATACCTGGTGCAGAGGTGCTCCATGGAGATGCTCAACATATTACATCACATTACAGTTCATTTAGCAGACGCTTTTGTCCAAAGCGACTTACAATAAGTGCAAACAATCATGAGGATACGACTCTAAACAGAGACGATCTTGCAAGTACATAAGCTTCAAATAGTTATAATAATACAACTGATCAAAAAGCATTTAACAGTGACACCGTGTTGTCAGTTGTTACTTTTTTTTTTAAGTTCTGGCTAATAACTCGTGGACCGTGAGGCGTAGCTAACAATCTTTGCACAGTGTTTTCCTTGGATGATGCATTCTGATTAATATAGGTCTTGCCTATTTCCACCTAGAAAATTATCCCGCCATTTTGGATTTTTGGTAAACACATTTTTTGGCATGTATTTCATATATTATAGCACTTGGCACACTACCATGTTAAGATGACCTTCGAAAAATCTTATGAATTTGTCTTTGCGTTACACTTACCGTTTGTCTGATATTGGTTATCAAACTTTCGAAGGCGTGGCCTGATGCACTTAACGGGCCAAAACTCTTCAAATCTACATTTTGTATTAATAATCTGAATCTGCAAAGTAATGAATAATTAACATTGCCAAATAAATGTAGTGAGGTAAAAAGTACCTCTGAAATGTATTGGAGTAGAAGTATAAAATAGCATAAAATGGAAATACTCAAGTAAATACAAGAACCTCAAATTTGTACTTAAATGCAGTACTTAAAAACTAATAAAGTAAATGTACTTTGTTACACTGCACCACTGTGTGCCACACATGTAACATAATGTGATGCAATGTAGCAATTTATATATATTATGTATTTGTATGTATATTTGGATTGTGGACTCGTTGCAGTTTTGTAGAGAAGTTAATCAATGAATTTGTTTACACCATAAACTATATGTGCATTAAATGACAAATGATCTCATTATAATAAAAATATTAACGCATTTTACCCGCATGCAGAGTAGTGATGCTGTGCTGCACAGGCCCCCATGTGTCCACAGTGTGAACTGGACCTGCGCAATCTTATACGACGACCACCAATAGCCACGTCAAACAGAGTTGACCACGACGGCAAAATACTGGTGTACTTGGTGGGGTACATAGGAATTAAAAATGTATGGAGTATAACATCTTGACCACAGATGTCCCTGAGGATGCACATCACACATTTCTGAGGGACACTGATCTCAGCCTGCGAGGAAAGCCTCTTAAAATGCCCAAACTGGCACTGGTTGGTCTGTTCGCAGCCCAAGGAGGTAACTTTAGGAGAAAAAAAACCATCTGTTATCCAATCCGATGCCCTAGGGAGGAAGTTATTTCCCAGCATGTTGATGGTTGTGAGTGAGTGTAACAGAGCGGTGTGTGCCAAAAACAAGCACCAAGAGCAATTTGGCCTCATAGTGAAGCTGATGTTGCAAATTAGAACACGACGCGTCCTGCAGGAGGAAAATCTTAAGCATGTCTCAGCCAAACCAAAAGAAAAACATGATGTTTCTGACAATCAGCCATCAATAAGTCCATTTTAAGCATTCAGTATGAATTCAGCGAGCACCTGTGTCATTGATCTCAAATTAATTAGAGTAATTTTCTTGTATTGACATTGCAAGTGACTGAGGACGTGAGCAGCAGAGCTGAAGGGCAGGTTATGTTATTGTGTAGTCAAGTGATTAATTCACATGTTGGGAACTAAGGCAAATGCAGAATCAACCAACATTTTGACTTGGCCTGAGTGACCCTTTTCAAAAGAAGAGACCACCGCTGCAAGATTAAGTAAGAATCCAGGACCTGCCATCATTGAAACCCTAGAAACCCTGGACTACATTACATCCCATCTAATTCATTCATGATGTCATATGTTGTTACATTTATTTTGGTGTCAAAATGGTTAAAAGTCATTGTTTCTTTAAAAGTCCCCCCCCAAAAGATCTTTAAAGGTATGTAAGAGTGTCATGTTTTATTTCACAGTTTGCAGGTAAACGCAGATAATGTTGTCTTTTCCTGTTTGGCTCCTGTTTGACAACGCGACACAAGTCTCACACATTGACTTCTAATGTCAGTGGAAAAAATGCTTTCACTGAGTGGAAAGATGTGACGTGTGGGTGTGGAGGACTTGTTTATAACTTTTGTTGCCTTCTTTTCCTGGTTGGTAATCCAGCCATGAGCATTGAGCATTATTTACCACTTCCTTCTTCTTCGTCACTTGATTTCAAAGTGGATATTTGAACTTGTGGTGCATTACACTCACAACAACAATGCTGTCCTCTTCTCTGGTTGGAATGCGCCCATTTCCTGCTTGTCCTGAATACATGATCAGCACCGGAATATATACATCGTTGAATTGTGTGCAACGTCACCACAGGACAGTACAGCAATTAATTTTCCCACCTGAAAAAAAAATTGCTTAACCACTTGAAGACACTCGGTGGCACTGTTGCCCTATGATTGAAATACTAAAACACACTGCACCAATACTGAACAAGATGTAATGCCCCTCCACTCCTCTTTTCAGGTTGTCCATCATGTCCTGAATCCTAAGCCCTCCCCCCTATTCCTCTTTCCTTACATCCCTCCAGCCTTAAGTCTACGTTTCAGGCATTTTTGGTAATAATTTCCACAATATTCCCTCTTGCTCCGAACCGCATCAAATCACCTCACCTTGGCCTTCCCTTCATTGTAAACACACACACACACACACACACATGCACAGGCATAGACAGGATGCATACATACAGTACATATGGTCTTATGACACAGGAACAGTCAACAGTGTTTTCTCATGGGAATAGGGGACGGCTGGATGAATGCAGGAGGAGATTGGTGGACTTTGCTTTTCTCACAGGGCGGAGAGAAAAATAAGAAAGACAGGTAGGAATGGTGGTTTGGATGGATAGATAGATGACAGGGAGAGTAGAGAATAGAGTACTTGAATGTCAAACCTTTGACAGTGAAGTGTCACAGAAAGATGGATGGATTAGGGTGGGCAGGTGGTCGGGCAGGAGTGTTGCACTTTGCAGAATGTCACAACTCCAGTAAGTATTAGTCATAGCGAGCCATGTTTTCCGCCGCCTTCTCTCTCCTCTCTTTATGTCTCTACCTTTCATTCTTCTGCTTTCTGTCCCTCAATTTTCTCTGGCATACTCGCTCGTCTTAAAATAATCTTCCCCCTGCCCCCCCTTCCCTCTGTCTCTCACCAGTTTGATTGATTGCTCTAGTTGTTGGGCTTTCACTACAGATATGGTTCTGCCTCGGGCTGCACATAGAGTTGGCTTTCCTGGGTGGACCAATTTGCAAGACATCGCAAGTCAAAGGTCACTAATTTAAATCAAAATTCTTTCAGAAAAATAAAACGGATTGCATGATGTATGTGAAGAACATTTATGGGAGTCTTGTGTTATTGACAGTTTGTGTGTCAGTTTATTGAGCGAGAAGTTCACAACCCTGCCTTTGTTTACATCCTCTGGCGTTGGAAGACAAAACGGATGAAATCAAATCAAACAAAGAGAGTGAAATACACATTTTGATTTGGTTTTCAAGCCTCTGTGCTGATGATAGCCTTGGTCGGAGGCATTATGTTTGTTGTCCTTCCGTACGCATGTATGTCTGTACGTCTGTCTGTCTGTCTGAAACACCTTTAGGGAATTTCTTCAAATGTTGCACAAACCTCCACTTGGACTCAAGGAAGAACTGATTAGATTTTGGTGGTCAAAGGTCAAGGTCAATGCGACCTCACAGAACACAATTTTGGCCATAACCCATGAATTTATATGGTAATTATGACAATTTCACACAAATGTCTAATAGGATAAAATGATGATGTAATTACATTTTGGACAGACGTGGATGTAAACTGCAACTGGACCATACATTTTCCATTGCCCATTGAAATCAAATCACAAAAAAAGAAAACATTTTGGGTTTGTGGGCTGTTTATTCATCTTATTAGTGCATATTCCACCCAATGCGATGTACAGTACTCATTTTTGTTTAGTTTTGTCCACTTGATTCTAATAAGGCTGTACTATGAAAGCTGTTTTTCTTTGTGATGTTGTTTCACTAAAGGTCCCAATCTGTGTGACACTATGAATGTAGAGGCATGTCAGATTGTGTGATTAATGTCTGTTGAATTGTCGCAATGGTTAATAGGAAAAATTATATAGTCAAACTGAGACAACTCACATTATCCACCCAAAAATACAGCAATCAGTGTAGTATTATGATTGGTCCTAAATCTGTGACACTGATATAATTTTGATTCAGGTTTCATTTGGTCTCAGGCTACAGCATTTTTTTCATGTTACCAAGCAAGGAGTTCTCTCCCGACTTGTGAATTTGACATATATCAGCCCAAAGCCCCTGTAGTCTGCTCCCGTTTAAAGCTCTAAATGGACATTTAGTGGATGTGTCTCAAAGTGCGATTCTGGACCATCTTTTTGGATTAACAAACAAAAATTTCACCACATTTCTCTCACAAATGTCAACTTTCCCTTGGGACAGCCCAGAGTCACACAGTGCACATGGGCCATCAGGGACTCAGGAGTCACCAAACTCATCAGGTTTAATGTTCTACTGCCAGGACTTTACAATCCACCTGAGATTTCAGTCAATATCATGACAGAAGTTGGATGAATTGGGGTGGCCGGGGTTGCAGATCTTTGTCAGGTACTTAATAATGAGACAAGTGCTTATTTAAAACTTTTTATCCCCCGTAGACTATATTGTTGTTGTCGTGACAGTTTTTTTTTTTTTTTACTGAAGGCATATAGGAGGAAAGAATATGAAGTACTGTGGAAAGCAAGCAACAACAACAAAAAAAAGCAAAGCAATGGAAGAGAATCCTGGGGACATCCTCCTGTTTGCTGTTGAAAACATGCATCCCTTGACAATACACTTCCAATGGGCCTCTTCTTCCAAGATAGCTTTTGCTCTAGATTTTCAGTACGTCGTCAGTAATAACAGTCTTAACTTCTTGTTGTTGCTCGTTAAAGATCTTACCTTATTTCAAAATGAAATTGTTATTACGGTCATATTTTTGGAAATGTGTTGTTTTAATCTGCGGCGCCATTCAACACATGACATGAGCTGCAACGTGAAGCATGATTTGAACTCTACATTTTAAAGTTAATGATAAAAGTTATCCAGGTGTTGTTGCTTTCTGCCAATTATCGAATAGGCTGGTTAAAACAGTTTACACACACACATTTAACACAGTACTGTCACATAAGGTGCCCATTTCTACAAGGGATGTTTGCACTCAATTCAAGTCATAAATAATGACGAGTACGTGCTTGTTGAGTCCCAAACTCATGTTTATGTTTTCTTAAATAATGTAATCGTGCAGTGCACATAATGTACAATGCAATGGACAAATACAAGAGAAACTTCAAGACATTTTTATTTTGAAATACTTCGTGTGGTAAAGAAAATTGGATGCATTTGAAACCTGTCGGATCACTTCTGTATGTGATGCCCTGTGGCTGCCCCAAGTAGAGTCCCTGCAATACCATATCTGAACTATTGAGCTGTTAAGAAATATCAAGACCCACATCTAGCTTCTGTATTGTTCAGTTATGTTGGCTTTTAGCTAACTTTATGAATGCATTGTAAAATGAAACTATAAGGCAGCCATGATTTTAGATCTTTTTCTTGTCAACTTTCCAACTTCCCTGTTTGTTTCAATAAGCACATCATTTGTAAGAATACATTTGAACACAACCCACGGAGCCTAATTGGGAAATATGAATAGAGGTTGTTTCGTTCAGCTCCTCTGCTGCCTTATTGAGTGACAAGCCAGCAGGTAACTTCAGATTTGGTGTCATGGTCATTTTACTGTCGGCATTGACACACTTTTATCTATGATTTTCCCATCTAGATTGTCGAAACTTAAATACTTCCACACATTGCATCTCAGATGGCTGGATGTCATTTTTTTTGTTAGACTTGTTAAGTTCCCCTGTTCTGTGTTCATGAAGGGACCACAATACACATCACAGCCTGTTTTGCTTGTACAGAAAATTAAAAACAGGTCTCAAATATGTTATATAGCTATATGTAGTATGGACATTTCTTAAAACAGGTGGGCACTGTAGTGTTTAGCAAATGCTTTTTAAGCAGGAAAAAATAGTGTTTGCTAGGGACTATTTTTAGCTGCGGATTAATACACTTTTTGGTGCACTAGTAAGTATTTACGTGAATGGGATAGAGTCATAATAAACGACTGTGTGTGTGTGTGTGTGTGTGTGTGTGTGTGTGTTCATGGTAATGAAGGAACATGTTACCCAGTGCAACAGTGTGGCTCATTGATGTGTTTTAGAGTTCTATGGCACAGAGGAATACATATATCAGGCTTTGGATACACACATAATACTTGTTAGTGAGTAGGATACATTAACTGTTGGTTTTGGTCTTTTTATCACATCAAAATGTAATGATTCTAAATAACACGAATACTTTTGGATTTTTTCAAAACTGCGCACATGTGATTCTGCATTTGTCCATCTGCAGTAACACGATCAATCTTGTAATGCTTTCACAGTAACAGGTTTTTATCCGTCAGTTGTCTTGCTTCCAAGAGCCAAATTCATTACTACCTTAATCCAGCTCTCTTTTCATCACTGAGACCAATTAAACGCTCTCACATTGAATCCTTAATATTACAGCTTTCCCTTCCTGCTTCTGTTGCTCCCCAGACCCACATCCCTCCCAACACACACCATGTCCTTCTAAAGAGCGTTCTTATTGTGCATTTAAATTAAGCCTTATTCAAACAAATAACCATTTGGACTTGACTCATTACACTGAGCCAAATTGGTTGTCCCACAGGGCAGTGTTTTACCCCGGCCAAACAGAGAAATTCTTCAAGACTCAGATTGGATTTCACAATATAATTTGATCTCTAAACAAGAAAATCAAAATTTGAATTACTTATTTTGTAAGCGTTCACTTCTGATATTCGCCAGGAGGCAAAGAGGAAAAAAACTGCTATTGAATAATTTGCACTTTGTCATTGGAATTTATTTGACTCCCTAATTGAGGCGGCCATTTGCATTTTCAACAATTTGTTTTAATCAGTGTAGAAACCGACGTGCTTTCTCAAGAGTAAATCAACACCAATACAGTCTTACGTTTAAAGGGGATGACACTGAATTTAGTCTTTTGAATATCGGCTCCATTGTAACAGAAATCCAGTTGTAACTTTATCAGTTGACTGATGTCTGATAAAATAGCTGAAAACATAGCTGAGAAAGCAGCAGTTCAGTGTGAGAGGAGCAAAAGAGAGGATTACAGGCAACAGCCAAATTGACCTCCATTTCAATAAGAATGATAGAACAATAATAACATCAGAATCAATGCTATGTAAATACCTAACTTTTAAGGAAATTGATGCCCTTCTAAGATGTGACCTAGTGGCTGAAGCCAGAGCAAAGCTCAAGGTACTATAACTAATAAAACGTTTGATTTATATCTGCAGAATCACCTGCTAGAGTTCCCAATTTGTTCTTTCACATCTGTTTGTACTGGAAAGTGAACAAGTAACAACACATTCCTCGACAATGAAAATGTTACCATGCTGATGTTTAGCAGGGTCAACATTTTAGCTCCGTATGTTAGCTTGCTAACGTTTGCTCAGCAGCAGTAAACACTAAGTACAGCGTGATGGGAAGAAGGGAATTAGTTTTGCAAGATGACGGTCATAAATCAAAGAATTGGAGAATCTGAAATGACCACACAAATGTAAGACTGACCAATCAGTCAGTGTCAGTCTAACACCTATTGGTCTTTAAGCCTAAGCCAAGCTAATTATATTTAGTCAGTCTTGACAAAGCTCCAGCAGAGCAAAATAAGACATTATCTCACTGCTTTCACAGGGTAAAAAGTACAACTCATGGGTAAAGTTCGCCTTAAAACTAAAGACACACAGGAAAAACTTTAAAGCAACGTTAGTTTCGGCCAAGGACACTCATTTTCAGTTTTGTAAAGATGAAATGTGTAAGATATGGCCAGCACTTTGGTTTAAAACATTAAAAAAAATATTAAATGCCAACATTATCAACAGAATGTGAAGAGGTAACAGTGTTGACTTTATGTCAAAGACGTCTATGTATTGTGTTGCAGAGATATCTACAAATAATTTGCATGCTAATTGATTAGCTGCGGCCCGCCTTGTCTTTTAACACCACTTGTTCTTCCAGAGGCGATAATGACTCACTGCAGCGTCCAACCTTCCCTCAGTCCAAGGAACAAATAAGTATAGCCGCTCCGAGGGCTCATCAATAATACATTCATGGTCTGTGTGCGTTTAGACAGTTTGTTTATTGGATTACCAATACCAACCACATTAACCTCTAAGTATATTTTGCTAATACTTTCGTACTTTTACTTGAGTATGAATTTGATCACAGGACTTTTACTTTTAAAAGACAATTTTTACAATGTAGTATAGCTACCTTGACTTAAGTAAAAGCTCTGAATCCTTCCACCACTGGAATAGGAGACATGGTAACACATGTGGATGACCTGCCTGAATACATGATTCATTCATTCATGTCATTCATGGGTGTCAATGGCACCTGTGCCTAACAGAAAAAATTACGCATCAGATTTTCTACAAAAATGCATGTCCCTTTCCTTTAAAACTTTCCGTAAGAAACAGGAATTCTTCTCTCGAGATCAGGACATCTGAAATTTGCCTGAGCATTTCTTTCTCTTTGTAGGTTACTCTCCATTTCTCTCTCCATCTTTCACGCACGGAGGAAGGCATGAGCCGCTCTCTTTTGCGCCACATACATGCCAGGAAATGACAATTAGTGTAGCTGTATTCTCTGGGTGGAATCAATAGACTTTTAGTTGTAAGACTAATTTACGCAAAACAGTGGCAGAAACAGTTTGTGATAAAAAAAATAATAATAATTAAAAAAAGGTCTGAAAATTTAAAAAATAAAACGGGAGAAATACAGAATAATTGTGAGCCTGGGAGGAAACTGGGAGAGGGTAACGAAAAATGGAAGTCTCCTGGGAAAATTGGGAGCATTGGCAAGTGTGCATTTGGCCCCACGATTGCTTCCTCTGACTCTCTAATGACGAATAAACCTACAGAAAATATGCCTATATGTTCACATTGTTGGTACAGCATGCATTCAAATCATAGCAGGAATCCTTGAAAACATAAACTGGCAAAAAATGCAGGTCCGAAGTAATGATTCTTATCATCTCATGTCCTCTTCTTTTTTTCTGCTCTCTCGCGTCTTTGCCTTTCATCTTCCCTCTTTCTAGCTTTTTGCCATTTAACATATATGACACTGTTAGCAGGAAGGATTCGCTGGACATTTGACAGTTACATTGTTCTACCACACACACGCACGCACGCACACACAGACACACACACACACACACACACACAC
>CALSBV010012173.1:909170-938976 GCA_943590825.1 Bovichtus diacanthus
TAAAAAACCTGTTCCACATGAGTAAACACATGCACACACACACACACTTTCGAGGGTTTTAATATTGTCCCTGTCGGGCAGAAACCTTATGTCTACAAAACCGTTACTTTTCATGAAATAAAAAAAAATGTGTTTTTTAAAACACTTGAACACTGTCGTCGAAGCTGCTATTCTATCTTTTTTATATGGTCAGATACATGCATACGTCATTATATTTTTTAGAATTGACCAAAATAAAGCTCAAATGGGGTTATGAGGTTTTTGACCAATGAATGTCGAGACGTGCTTTGTCTCTCATTGATTAGAACGGCCACATCTGAAGCAATGAGTGCAACGTATTACGTTAGCTAGCTAGTTATGCTAGTCTCCTCAGCATACAATTCCATCTATATGACAATGTTAAGATCAGAGCTAAACTTGAGAAACAAGTAGGCTGAACCTGCATAGTTTTAACTGAGCGGCAAGGTCCAGACAAGGGGTGCTGCAGAGCCTTTCCAAGCCGACCTAGTGTCATTCACGGTGCATTGCCACTAAGGAAATGTACGCAGCAAAGGCCAACAAGTGCTGGGAAAAGCGAGAGGTCCCGCGTCCTTGAATAGCCCTCGACCCGCCGAGTTGAAATCCCCGGGCAGACAGCGCTTACCCCACCTGTTGAGAGACGTAAAGCTATTTATCGGTTCATTATGAAATTGTGTTGGGCCATTATTAAACTGTCTCTGAATTCATCTGAGGCAGTGTTTCACAAAGGGGTTTCATCACTGTTTACCACCGATATGATCCCATTTAGTTTGAAACAAATTTGGGAGAAGTTAAATTTTAAATCTGAAGAGATAATCTCTATAACAACCAGGCTATAACCCAGGAAGAATCGGCTGTTTACTAGACAGTAAATTTAACCAACTAAGCCACACCGCCCTGTCCAAAATGTTCTCTGTTGCAAGAAAACAACAATATAATTTACATGGATGTAAACAATACTGGATTCAATCAATGTAAAACTCAACATAACTTTTCTTTATTTTACAAGAAAACTCCACAGGGCACCTTTAACTCGTCACCATGGTGAAGTGATGTACAGGTGTACTCCAGGACCCTGTGACATCACTATCGGGTGGGGTTTCAGGTGCATGTAAAGTATATATATAAATATGTACAGCATACAACACCCTCTGTCCTTAGACAGTCCAAGCCTATAGCAGCATGAGTAAGGAATAGTCCAAGGTAAGCCTGAGCCAGCCCTAACTATAAGCTTTTTCAAAGAGGAACGTTTTAAGCCTACTCTTAATTGTAGAGAGGGTGTCTGCCTCCTGAGCAAAAACCGGGAGCTGCTTCCACAGGAGAGGAGTAACATGTGAACTGGGTAGTTCAAATGTCGACGAAATGTATTCAGTCAAAAGAGAGAGATAATCTTTGTAACAACCAGGTGCTGCTGGGATTTGAACCCAGGATCTCCTGTTTACTAGACAGGCACTTTGACCAACTAAGCCACAGCACCTCTTCTTGTTCCACCCACTGTCTAAAGGCTCATTGAGCAAGACATTTACCAACACCAGAATGTTGGGGATCTCTGTAGTAAGAATGTTCAAAATGAAATGAATCACTTAATCTGGTGGTGAAATGAAAAGATATGTTCAGAGTTATTGTAGAAGTTTCTTGACTGTGTATGAACATTAGTTTGAGTTATATAATGCTGAGATAAAGATATTTTTTGAGTCATCTTGAGCTGACTTATATTTAGATTAAAGAGACACACTGATTTCATCAACAGTTTAGAGTCAGACTAGAGACTACCATTCTGTGAGAGGCACTGCTGGGATTTGAGCCCAGGATCTCCTGTTTACGAGACAGGTGCTTTCACCACTAAGCCACAGTGCCAGTGACTTCCTTTTTCTTCTCTCATATGAAAGCTTCATTGATAACGATGATATTAAAAGCAGTTAGACAGATTTGAACACAGCAGCTATGTGTTTCCCCATGCCAAAAGTCAAGTTTTCACCATAACCACAATATTTCTCTCATTTTAACTATGCACTTTTCCTTCATAAACTAAATCCTTACTAGATAGGTGGCAGGGAGGAACATGATGGACTCCAATTAAGTAGTTCAAATTTCGCCAAAATACAGTCACAACTAAGCCACAGCACCCTGTCCAAAATGTTCTCTGTTGCAAAGAAAAACAACAAAATAGTATACATGGATGTAATGATGATGTTAAAAGCAGGTAGCTGGATTTGAACACATGAGCTATTTATTTCCTCATGCCAACAGTCAACTTTTCACCATCACGACAATCTTTCTCTCACCCTAACTATGCACTTTTCCTTCATAAACTAAATCCTCGCCAGAGAAGTGGTAGAGAGGAACATGATGGACTCCAATTAAGTAGTTCAAATTTCGAAACAATACATTTAGTCTAAAGACAGACATAATCTCTGTAACGAAAAGGCACTGCTGGGATTTGAACCCAGGATCTCCTGTTTACTAGACAGGCACTTTAACCAACTAAGCCACAGCACCCTGTCCAGTATGTTCTCAGTTGCCAAAAAAACAACAAAATAGTATACATGGATGTAAACAATACTGGATTAAAAAAATTAAATTGGAATTTTTAAATGTTTTTGTGAGGAAGGAAATTAATCAAACATGTTTGTTAAACATCAAGGGTCCACACAATGAGTTTTGGTGAGTAACACTAAATGTCAACATAACTTTTCTTTATTTTACAAGAAATCTCCACAGGGCACCTTTAACTCGTCACCATGGTGAAGTGATGTACGGGTGTACTCCAGGACCCTGTGACATCACTATCGGGTGGGGTTTCAGGTGCATGTAAAGCTCACTTTGGTCAGAGGTATACCAGACTTGAATCAAATACAATCAATTACATTTGAGTTATACAGCCCAATATTGCAAATTACACATTTGCCTCAGGGGGCTTTAAAATATGTACAACATACGACACCCTCTGTCCTTAGACAGTCCAAGCCTGAGCCAGCCCTAACTATAAGCTTTTTCAAAGAGGAACATTTTAAGCCTAGTCTTAATTGTAGAGAGGGTGTCTGCCTCCTGAGCAAAAACCAGGACCTGCTTCCACAGGAGAGGAGTAACATGTGAACTGGGTAGTTCAAATGTCGCCGAAATGTATTCAGTCAAAAGAGAGAGATAATCTTTGTAAAAATCAGGTGCTGCTGGGATTTGAACCCAGGATCTCCTGTTTACTAGACAGGCACTTTAACCAACTAAGCCACAGCACCTCTTCTTGCTTCAGCCACTGTCTAAAGCCTCATTGAGCAAGACATTTACCAAGACCTGCATGTTGGGGATTTCTGTAGTAAGAATGTTCAAAATTAAATGAATCACTTAATCTGGTGGTGAAATGAAAAGATCTTGTCATAGTTACTGGAGATGTTTATTGGCTGTGTATGAACATTAGTTTGAGTTATATAATGCTGAGATAAAGATATTTTTTGAGTCATCTTGAGCTGACTTATATTTAGATTAAAGAGACACACTGATTTAATATAAATTGTATACATGTCAGAAGTCTTACATTATTTAATATGGACTTAACAGCTTTTAAAGGAACCCATATTGTAATTATTCATGTATTGCTTAGCTTCGGTTGCACCATGACTGTACTGCTTTTGAGCATGTGTTTATATTCCCTTCATAATGCACCTTATGCATCAAGTTTATTCCAACTTTCGGTCTGATATAACTTAAACAATGGCTGTCTCCATTACAGCTGTTCGGCGGGAAATTCTTTGTTAGCTGTGGCTAGCCAAGAGATACCAAGAGAAGATCAAAAAGCACAGTGCTAAACAGTTGTACTTTAAAAATCATGCTTTTCTTAAGTAATGTGAATAGCCATGGCATTTAATTAAGCATATGCCTTAACTGCATCCTAAAAAGCAAATTCTCCATTGGTCACCAAACATGCCCTCTATTCTTCCTACAAACAACTGCTCGCCCCATCTAACAGGATGTGTATATGTCATGGTCCCTCTGTGGCTGCCATGTTTGTGAGTGTATTGCCAAAGGTCAGCTGAATGAAGGCAACCTGAACTGCATTAAACTCAAAGTCGTGGCCTCAGCCTTTTCACTCTGCTCTGGAAGAACCAGAACACACTCCGTGATACACACACAGAGGCAAAACAGACAGAAGAGAAATATACAGAATGTGGCAAAAGGGTGAATCATGATCAAAGCAGGCTTTCCCCTCATTTCAATGAACTGGATAGCAATGGTTTTCAAGTAGACTCCATGAGAAATATATAGCACGATAACTGCATTATGTTTATTTGCTAATTCATCGAGTTTGCTGGGGGAGAGTAAACCTATAGAGTATGCTTATAGAAATCTCATAGCAAAACTGGGGGCCTTGATGAATGATTGAAGATACCGTTATTATGTTCACAATAAACAAACAGCAAACAGTGTGAAAGACAGAAATAAAAAGAAATTACACTTGGAGTGGATTGATAATTTTGATCAAATTGAAGCAAATCTTTCATAAAACAGGAGAGTGACAGATGTAAACAAAACACACTCATTACACCTTTGTCTCGTTGTGCTTTTACATTTGTTTAAGAAGAAGAAGAAGAAGGAATAAAATAATCCTGTGCACTTCTGATCACTTTAACTCACTTCATTACAAGTGTTTATGTCCTTAGATCTTCATCAGGTAAAACTAAAACATGTTTCTTTGGTTCCCTCACATAAATGTTTTTGTAATCTTCTTTATAATATTTTTCAATTAGACTATGTTGCGCTGTCTTTCTAAAAAAAAGGCTCCTTGGAAGCATGGGTAATTGCCAAAAAATGTTTTACTGACTGCTTCCTTCTAACTGGGTGAAGGTGCACTACCAAGTAAAATGAGATGCAAGCAGCTATGGTCATAAATTAACCAACTACAGTGGCGAATGTGGAGATACATGGAATTGAAGGACTCGGTACACAGCAGATTGCACAAAAAATTAAACATATGAGTAATCTCAAATACACATGAAGTCACCTTTTCTTTAACTTAAAGTCACCTTTTAAGGAGTTTTATAATAATCTGAAAGTTATGACGACCGGCAGCATGACTCACATGCTGTCAGCCTCATAAACAATTTGTTGGTACAAGCCCCGACTGTGTTCTCAACTTCAACTGCCATCTGCCTGCTAGATTTTAAAAAGTAATTTCCTGTCTTTTATTTCAGGGAACCGAGACCAAAGCCACTAAAATAGGCCAACAAGAGAAGTCAGTCACAAACAAGGGGCATGAATTAATGACAGAAAAATGGAAGTTCCATTACCGTGGGCTACTTGAGGTACTGTGTTTCCTCCTTGTTTCTCTCCAGGGAGAGACGGAAAAAGAACTATTTACCATTTATTTATTTCTCTCCCTCACTGTGTCTCAATCACTCTCTGTTTCCATATTCTTTCCTCTGTCTCTCACTTTGTCTGTCTCCATGACCAGAGTAAAAGCTATTAACCATTTATCCATCTTTCCCTTCCTGATTGCCTCCATCTCTCTCTCTCTCACCGTCGTACTCTCCCCAGAGTGCTGTGGCGCCAGAGGATCGACACGACAGACACACACCCACACACCCACACGCGGTCCAGCTCTTAGTACCATCACCATTCACCTGATGTTTTTTCATCTATGTAAATTAGCAAACACTCTTTGAGTGCGGTGGCGGACCTGAAAAGCTTTTAATGTCTCGCTAAGTTGTTAGGATGGCGGCATGTTTCTTTACTCCTACTGCTGGTAATGGGTTTTGTGACCACACTGTGTGGATGTGTGTGGGCAGCCCAGTCTTGTGTATGACAATAATGTGACACTGCATTGATCCATGTACGAGAATTCTCATTTTACTCACCCGCATGGTATAAGGAGATCGGAGGCAGGAGCAGCTTCACAGCTGGTAGGCATTCAGGAGCCAAGTCCCAAGGAATGGATTGTGGCCACTGAGAGCACCGAATTGTGCACCTGCACGGTCACAAGGTCGGATTCACAGGAAATACTGTGCTAATGATATCAGAGCGCAAACACGGCCATAAAGTTTTGCAGTTGAGCACAATTTGACCTTTTTGCAACGGCAATTATTCATGGAGCAAAGTATTGTTATGAATGCACTTGAGGCCAATGTGCCAGATATGAGGTGTGAGAGTCAGTCAACGCAAGCTGCATACTTTCCTCAAACTTGCGCTCATCATTTACTTATATTGTACTTTGCTATTGTTGTCTATTGGACTTCAAGGATTTTCCCAAATGAAATGGCACAAAATGTGCAATAATCACATCAAATACATTAAAGCAATAGTCCGTAAAACGAACTAGCTCGTATGTAGGCCGATAAACGAAAGAATAGACAGACTGTAGCCTATGCCAACATGTAAAATAAAAGACCTGGCTTTGTTGAGACTGTCTGTCTGATGGGGGACACTGGGTCCATCTCCAGATTCAGATACTGCTTGTGTACATCGCTGTGTGTTTTCATGTGCTTCAGTGTTTCCCCCCTGTCGGTGTCTCTCCTCTGCTGTGTGCCGCTATCGGTCTGTCAGTGTGACCGACATGCACACACAGAGCAGACAGGTGGGTGTATTTGTTTGTGCTTTAGAACTTAGCCGCTGTGAAACCGTTAGAAAATAGAATCTTATTCCTCTGATTCACTGCTTTGTTGTCGCTAACGCTGCTCGATCTCTTCATTAACTCTCTAGCTTGCTCAACCTTCGCTGTTCTCTCTCTCTCTCTCGCTCGTTGAGCCGGGTAAGAGGGGAGGACTTTAAATGCTGTGTGTTTACCAACAGCAACTGACAATGCAACGTACTATGCCTTTAAACAGCGATGGCGGATGTTATTGACGGGACCTGGTCAGGACTGAAGAGGGTCCCATCTGCACAAATATCAAAAAGGCAACACACTTTTTTTGCTTTTCCAGGTCAGACCTCAAATCATTCTCCGGCTAGAGACATTGAGATACCAAGACTACGTTTAGTTGAAGGCAAGTTCAATGACAATAATGTAAAAATGTCCCATTGCTGCAAAAATACATATTCTGCTAGTATGACGAAGGCATGAAAATATATAACCCCAAAAAATAAAGAGGATGATACTTTAAAGAAATCCACTGCTTAATTTGTGCAGCAAACAATCCAAAAGATGAACTGTCAAGTCTGATCAAGTAGCATGAAGTGAAAAGCAGCATAGATGTTTGATGTTGGGCTGTTGTATGTTAATAACCCTGATGCCTCACAATGAATGTGGTCCTGGTTTAATATTTTGTTGAATATTTTAACTGCTTTTTCCTTTGAAATATTATGTGCTTTCCTTTCTAGTAAGGTATTATTTTCATGCATCTTGCGTTCACTCTCCAGGGGGCAATGGCATACCTTACAAAACCTGAACAAAGGTTTGTCTGCTCTCCTTTATTTACTCACTCACTCTCTCGCTCTCTTTCTCCCTCTCTTTCTCTCTCTGAGAATACTTGTGGTGTAATGGAGAAAAGCTCTGCTGTGTCTCCTTGTTGTTACTGGCTGCCCTCGCTTCACTGCCCAACAGGTAGGGGTTAGAAACAGAAACACACCCACACCCACACACACACACACAGTGCAACTCAGTGCTGCAGAGATCAGAGAGGATCCAGCTGGTGTTAGTAGATGGGCCTGATCAGAGGTTAATGGATAGAAAGCAAAGGAGAGGAGGACAAAAGGGATTGGGTTAGTGGCAGAAAGAGGGGGTAAAAAAGAGCAGTGGAAACTGAGACAGAGAGCTAAACAGAGGGATAATAGGGAAAAAAGATGCAGGATAAGTAGAAAAGCGGGTAAAAAGAAGAATCCTATTCAAACTGATGAGGAGGGAGAGAGAGGGGCAGACTAAGATGAGATACTGGGGTATCTAAAAACCAAGGAAGAGGGGAAGGAAGGAAAAGAGGAGAGGAGAGTTGGTAGTTTACTAATTTATTGAAGGATCGGCTATCTTGACAGTCGCTGTGTGGGAGGAGGGGAACGTAAGAGGGGTGCATTTCAAATTTCTGCTTATATAACCACTGAAGGTCTATTCTGTGTTTATTCCCTCCAAATGGGCAACGTGCCAACATTATAGACGTGAGCTGTAGCTAGCTAGCGTTTCATGCTATCCACCAAAGCTAGCAGACTAGTTGATACCGTATGTGCCTCAGTTCATTCTGTTATATTTAGACCCTGAACGGCTGTGAGACATGCCTTTTTTTTCTTTTTCAGAGCTCCTAGTGAAAAAAAGTTGGCGTTTAATTTGAGAAAACCAATTCTCTTATCCTCACTCAATTGCAGTTTATATAAGACAAGAGATGTAGAGCAGCCCATGTAGATGCAGTGGCAGGGAGCTCCCATTAACTTTGTCACTTTTTTAAATTCTTTTTGTCTTCCTTTTTACTGAAGCACATATGGCATATGACAGAGCTTCACTCATCAACATTAGGGAAGGGAGCATGGTGATTGGATTAAGACGATTACCGCCCACGGCATCTTCCAAATACCCAACCAGTAAACCTGACCTGCCTGCAAAGACCATGAGGGCTGAGTGACCGCTCTAGGAGGAGAGGCACGAGAGCCTAGAGGGGAGCTTAGCTAACCTAGCTAGAGCGTGAGGTTATTCCACTGCCCAGCCTGCTCCTGGCTGATGTCTGGTCACTCAGGCTAACCCAGCAACAGGACTGCATGGCTCCATTGTGGCATCCTGGATCACCTGATAGGCAGACCACAGGACAGAGGGCAGGGTCTCCGGTGAAACAAGAGGAGGTGGACTCTGTGTTTACATCACTGATACTTGGCGCTCAAACGTCAAAGTTGATGGACAATGTTTCCCTGATGTCAAAATGTTAAAAGGTTCAATGTGTAATTCCAAGCCACCTGCTCCAAAGAAATAGGGGTCAGTATTTCACCTCTAAACTGGGTCCATACAATCTCTAATGTTTGTATTTTAGTTGTAGTAGTTTGGTATATTTATTGTATTTTAATGTATTCCCTATATTGTGTAATGCCTGTCAGTCAGTCAGTGGGAAAGAATACCAAAATCCAACCAAACTGCTGAAACCCCGAGACCCGGTCAAAAAACAGCAATCCATCTGTGTTTACTGGGCACTAATGTTAACCGGGGCTGTAGTCCACGTAACGTTATCTTAGTTTGTTTATTGGACTAAATCCAAAGAGGCATGTCAAACATGTCAAAAAACATCAACATGTTTTTGGTGAGGGTCCAGTAGCTGCTGTACATACTAACCCGCTGCAGCTGAATTTAACTATTTGTAAACATGTACTTATTTTCAGGAAGAAGCCGCTCTGATGTATTATCAATACCCAGTATACTGATGTTTTCAAAGGGATCTTGTTGCCAGCATCAGCTCCTCCAAGAAACTGGTTTTCTTCCCACATATCCTTCAGGTGTGTCCTCCTGGGTGTCCAACACTGTAAGCACAGAGCCATAGATAATCAGGCTTTCACTGCAAATGATCCAGACTGCAGGAGACATTGCCTGACGAAATTAGGCAAGCTCCATCAAGCGACACGTTTTTCTACAGTCCATGCGAGAGTGGAAAAGTTGATGCTGTTACATTTTGAAAGTTGGGTCATAGGTTTATGCTGCAATTACAAGCAAATGGTGGCTTTTAAAAAGATGCTGACATGGTGTCTGTGACTGATTAAATGACATGAAGGGGGCTTGGGTGTTCAACATTAACTGCTCTAAACGTATGGTGAGGTGGCCATAAACTAGCAGACCTTATGCATTCTCAAAATTCATCTGTACATATTATCTTTAATATATTTTGCATTGCCTTTTGAAAAAAAAAGTTCCCACTTTGTATTTATTTGATTGGTTTCTCTTTCTCTCTACAATATGTTGCTCTGAAACTAATAGATGTACTAGTCAATGCTACAGACATAGTTATTGTACAAGCTGTGTCAGCATTTATTCCATCCTGAATATGAGAAACAGATAAATCCATAATCTAAATCCAACTTGATAAACTCTCTACTGGATTCCCTCAGCCAAAAGTTTGATAATCCAAGCAATCTACACTGTAATGAACATTTTGTTTGTTCAACTTTGGTGTTCCTTGATACAAATTTGTGCAGTTGACAAAACCGTCTTGACGGTGCTCACTATTGAGAGAAAGGCGCAAACCAGAGAGTCCAAAATGGAAGAAGCTGTATCATCTGTGTGGCTGTGTGAGACGCAGGGTGTAAGATCATAAAAAAGAGACTGCAAACTGGTTTGTAATTAAGGATTTCAAATTCAGTGGGCGGACATGCCGCTCCACCAGAAACATCTCTAAATGCACAGTAAGGCGCATATTTTTAGAGCTTAGTTATATACCATCTGAGTTCTGATGGTAAGTCTTTTAAAATCGCTTTAATATCGGCGTAAGACAAACCAATCGTTGATCATCCCTTCAATAATGGATACACGATCCGATCGTCTTTCCACATGTTGTGTTTGTGTGGGCATTAAAAGCCACACATTTCCAATTGCAATCTACAAAGGAAAAGCACAGAATAATGAGCTGAGAAGCAAAATGGACCTGCTACCTAGAGCTACATGCTTGGATGAAGGCAACGCATCGCTTAATAACTGCAGGTTTGAATGCAGCATTTACACAGGACAGCTCAGCAGGTTCAGCTGCAGGGTACTGACTCCATTATAGTGATGTATCTCAAAGAATCTTTCTTGCTGACAGTGGTCTATCCAATTACCCAGCACTGTTACTGTTTCAGAAGTGAAGGGGTCAACTTTTCATGTGGTTGCTCCCTCAATTTATCAAACCTTTTAGATGGAATGTCTGAAATGTGGCTGAATGTACAGTTATGTGGGTTTTTAAACATCACTTGGAACCATATAACCGGTGGATTTAATGAGTCGAGGAATCATGCTGAATATTTACAATGTAGTGTAGGTTCAACAACAGGCTTCCAATAGAAGACTATCTTTTCATGCTTAAATCAATAGCACTGGAATTCATAGTCAGAGGCTTGCCAGAGCCATCACTTTTAATCATATTTATTATATTGTGTGGTTTATACAGTTAGAGGTGTTCATGTTTAAACAATGTCATGTAGACCAGAGCTAAATGGCAATTAATTATTCCTTATAGGGATGGTGAGGGTTGTGGAGAAAGTGAGGAATGATGTCCTTTGTTGTATGTTCTGACTCATAGTTTGACACAAATAGTCCAAAGTCCGCATGGCCGAGTCGTCTGATTAAATAAAACCCACTCTGAGCCCACTCTGAGCCCACTCCACCAGTACAATGTCATCAAAACATCATTATTAATTGACACATCTGCGTAAGAAAGCATTCGATTGTACTTCCAGAAAGCGCACTCTGTCTGCAGACCAGCTAGGCACTTCTGTCTCCATTGGTCATGTGAGTTATTAGCCCTATTTGGGAATGTCTGCTTCTCTGTGTAGAAGAGTCAGGGACGCTTCCTATTGCAAAGTTTTTGGAAGTGGCTTTGCGCTGCTTTTTATTAGATGTGTGAAAGTTCACATTACATATGGAATATATTCACAAGTGTGTCCTTTAGAAATGTGGAAAGGTCAACTTTTATCAGCTCCATTTACATAAAATACCTGGTAAAAGACAAAGAGGCAAAGTCATACACTTTTTAGAGAACAATGAACTAATGTGTTTACTTCTGTTTGTTCAGGGAGTATGGCTTCCATTGGCTCAGACAATTGTTGTCCATTGGGTCTGGCGATTGCTGAAGACCACACATGCATTGGTTCCCACCCAACACAGGTGGCAGCAATGAAACCACTACAACTTTTTAGAATAATGTATAACTAAAGTGTTGAAAACCTCTTAACGTAGCATTTGACAAAAAAAACTAAATGTGAATAATTTTTCTGTCAACGCTGAATATATATATATATATAAGCTATGCCAACAATGGAAACAATGACAATGTTAGCTAGCTAAGTAATGTTAACACACTTGGTGCTAGGTGACAACAGGCTCACTGTAGAAAAAACTATGTTTGTAAGGGAAATGACAAATTGTGATCAGTCGCTTTTATTAATGGCTTCTTGTTTGTTCATTCACCAGCCAAAAGGGTGCAGCAGGTGAGAACCAGTAAGTCCACCTTACTGGCCTCAAATATGTGTAAAAGGACAACATTTACTGTATCCTGTATTCCAGTGTCAAGTGGAAACTATTGATTCCAGTAGTGCTTTCAGGGCGTCATCCAGTAAATCAAATGTAGCTGGTGCAAAAAAACAAGTTTTTACAGCCAATAACAATAAATAACTTCAGGTGTTTGCAACATTTGTGCTGGGTGTGACATACTGTAGGTTGTTGGCATACAGGTGTATCTTTGAACTATTGCAGCATCATTACCACAGAGAATTGTATTCTCACAAGTCACGTTTTGCCGTAACCCTGTATCCACTAATCATTTATCAATAAAGGATGCAGTACCATTACAGAGTAGGTGTCTGATCAAGGACTACATCTGTTACCATTTGGGTGCTTCTAATTATTGCTTCTGCCTGCATGCTGAGCAAATATGTCTGCATTCCAACTAGCAGGGTGCACAGGGTATTGATTCTTACCAATGCTAATAAATTTCTGAGAGGATCCGGCCAGCACTGCAAGCTGAGGTACATTCGATTTTAACATAAGTTGGTTCAATGTTCATCTCGGCCTCTCAAGGCCACACAACACATGCAGATGCACTATGCATGCACACACATATATACTCACTCTCTCTCAATCTCTGACTGGATGCTAGTACTCTCCCATCTGTGTCCAGTCAATGCTGATTTAAATTCATTGGAGGTGAGTTTCTGATAGCTTCTCTTATGCTTTCAGGTCAGCGTATGTTTTTCATTCTGCAGCAGGAGTTTTATTAGTACAGTTGTGTGAGCACAGGCCCAGTCTGATTTCTCTGATGTGTATTCCACGTGTGTACGCATCTTCGGAGCTATTTGTTCAGGATTTTCAAAGAAGACATATAAGGTTGTGAGGAAAACCATTCATGTAAGTTAGTATGTAAGTGTAACTATAAAGTTATAAGACACAGAGCTCAAAATGCTATAAAACACAAGATGTAATTAAATTCCCTGCTACTTTCCACGGGGAGAATTCATCCCCATAACAGCTTTACAGTTTTAGTTTTCATATGCAGGATAAAGCATTTTACACAGTTTGGCAGACTGGTTTAAACAAATTTATATCTCACAGTCTGCTGACAGTGGTCGCTTCTACTACATTTAAAGTTTAATGGCTAATATCAGTGGCCGAGTGGTGGGTGGGAAAACTTTACCTGTTGTATGATTGGAATTGCTCCTATCATTGGGCAAAAACTACAGTTCAATCTGGTCCAGGGTCAGATTAGAAAAAACTCTCCAAATGCAGATGAGGCAACAACACAGTAAGAAAATGCCCTAAGCTAGCCCCATGACTAATGTCCACAACATTTAAAATATGCTTGAGTAGGGTCAGGCTGCTTGCCCCAACATAGGTTGTTTTGACAGAGCAGCAAATGCAAATATGCAAATATGTACACCTCTCTGTAACTGTATGTATATGTAACTGTATTGATTTCTTAACAAATGTTTGTACTGG
Source organism: Bovichtus diacanthus (assembly GCA_943590825.1). Classification (NCBI taxonomy): domain Eukaryota; kingdom Metazoa; phylum Chordata; class Actinopteri; order Perciformes; family Bovichtidae; genus Bovichtus; species Bovichtus diacanthus. Next base: position 922,762 of record CALSBV010012173.1, read on the forward strand.
TAAAAACTAGGAATAGGTAGATGCATCTGCTCAGTAAACCACTATTGCAGGAGTGATTAGGTGCTAATGAGGGCACACAGGTTTGGGTCAGTCACACCTTTGACACTTGCCAACATTGAGTAGCATGGGAAAGGTGAGAAGGAGAGAAATTCAAAAGACTGACACAAGACAGAGGAAAATATAATCTTGATGCCAAAGGGGGCTGAGTAATGAGATAAACCGACTAGAAAGAAACATCACGTATCCAGTCCAGGAAATAATTACTTTAGAAAAAAAAAAAGAGAGAGCGAGAAGCGAAAGCAGATAAAAATGTGATGTATGAATGCAGACAGGAGTGATGGACTGAAAAGAGGGAAAATAGTTAAGAAAGCAAAAGCAGGGGAAAGCAGAAAGATAGCACCTGTAAAACAGCCTTTTGGAAGCTCTGATCCAGTAAAGTGGTTTCTAACTGCAGTGATTTCCACTGATGCCTTTGAAAGTATAACAAAATGTCAGTCAGGATTAGGACCTGGGGGCTTAGAAATACAAACTTTTGGATGTTGTGGCCTCTCCTAACGAGACCCCTTTCACCCATGTGATGCTTGGGTAAAGTAGTTAAAGAGCCCTAATTTAGAAATTAACTGGTGGTCTGTATAGCAGGTGAAAACACACCTCTGGCTACTTGATACTTTGGTGGCTGTTAATGTCCTTTAATGGCACAGAAAGTTGCCAGGTGTTAAAGGTGAGGAGTGTTTGAATCCACAATTCCTGCCCAATCCAGTACCCACAGCTTCCGTAAATATGCTCAATATGCTAAAGTTTACCCTCCTGCTTTGTACCCAAGGACACCGCAGACCGGTCAGAAGCAAAAATTCTAATCTTCTTTGAATGGTCCTCTGAATTACTGCTCTTTATGAGACAATCTCCATGGTAATCTTTTGATGCATGTTTCTGTTCTTATTTCATTTGAGGAAATAATTACGGATGTGAGACTTTTAATGAGACTACCCTTTCAAGAAAGACCACAGCATTGGTTGTTTGTTTCAACGCTTAAACTTAACCAAATCTTAACCATGTACAAAATGCTCAAATAAATCTTTCTCTGTGATTGGTGACAGTTTTGGAAGGCACAAATTATGTTGTCTCGACAACACAGGGCACCAAATCAGAAAACTCTCAAATGGATATTTTTTGTAGGCAAAGAACAAGCCATTTATTTTACCATTAAGGTTGGATGACTTAGGCAAATTGTGTGATTTTGGCTGTTTACATGGGTATACTTCTACATTACACGGGTGGTTAGTTTAGTGTGAAATTAAAAATGAAAAGCCCTCAAAATATCTTTAGTTTTCATATAATTACTTGGGTCCCATGAAACTTTCATGCCAAACATGTGAAGTTTAGTTATACTGTGGATCTGTCTAAAGATTGACGAGTGATTCATTTAACCAATGCTTTCACAGGAAAAAAAAAAGACAGTATTGGTTTGTTCAAACACAACCTATGTCTGCATGTCAAGGAGCTTTTGTGGCTGTACTTACTTTTGTCTGTCAGAAGCAATGAAAACGTAACGTGAAAAGTATATTTGCTTGATATTGGTGATTGCTTGATGTATGATAAGTATTTAGAATTGATTGTTGTGACGGATGAGATGGGACTTAAAGAGCGAAAAGTAGATGGACCAATAGAGCTTGTTTATATTGTTCCATCTTAGCATACAATGATTGCTAGCACTCTACTTTTCCAAAGGTTTATGAGTAATCTCTACCTGGGAGAAAGGCAGTATGGTAACGTAATTTGGGAGGAGACATTGTTGCACTGAAATAACTTGATAACTATTGGGTTGATTGTCATGATATTCTTTACAAACATTCATGCTCTCCAGACCTTACTGACTTTGGTGATCCCCTGACTTTTAATCTATCACTATTATCAAGTCATTTCAGTTTGTCCAATACTTTAGCTCATGACCAAATACCTGGAAAACTTGCAGTTTTAGTAATACTTTATTCAGGACTTTTGCTTTTACTAATTAGCAACTGTAAGCGTGCTAACACACTAAACTAAAATGGGGACCATGTTAACAGTGGTGTACCTTAGTTTGTCCACCCAGTAAGAAATGGTGGACAAAATCCACAGTCCTTGTTCTGTGCATAACTGCACTAACCTGAAGCACCAGTTGATTTGATACACAGAACTGTCTGAGAAGACGTCATTGGAAACGGTTTGAAAAATAGAAAATACTTGGTGATAGTTCAACCAATCACCTGCCGTCGACCACAGGCTAACTTCAACCAATCAGATCAACGGACTCATTGCCTTTCTCTGTCACTTAAGCCGTAGCTGCCAGTAGATCCTGAGAAGAAGCTGATTTTATCGGATACAAGCGCATTACTTGAGGCCTGACGAGATGGATTTCTGCATAATATCATGCAAAATAAAAAAATCACTTGAGGTTAGCCAAAGCTAATGTGAGGTTTGAAGCAGCCCAAGTTAGCCAAACCAATCTTTTAGTATTTTTGTCCTGCTCAGTGAGGAAAACAGTTTGGGAAACACAAACGTAATGTAAAACGACAAACCATTTTAGAAGATAAACACACAATTTGGCTACTTCAAACAGTGTAGTGCCACCACAAGGTGTCTCTTCTCGGCCAGTAGAACAGGAGAAATGATTACAGCAACCAATAGGCTGACTCTCTCAGTGTACAAATGGCATGTAAGTATTGTATTAAGATAGACTTAAAAAAAAAAAATGCATTGGCATGTTAGCATGCCAATGTTCGAATTTAGCTCAAAGCAAAGCCTCAAAAAGGCCGTAGTGTTCAAAGAATCACCTACCGAACACAAGATATTTTAAACACTTTCATCAGACTATAAATTTCAGCTGTGTCATAACAGTAACGGAACATTTATTTGCTTATCTATGAAGCATTAATAAAAGACAATAGGAGTCTGTTAAATGAATGGCTTTGAGTCAGGGGAATCACAAAATGAAAAGATGACAGAAAGCACTCAGTGGTTGGATGAATGTGTGGACAGGATTTAAGGGGATACAGATTAGACTACATTAGATAGACATGTAGAGAGACCTGGGTTTGACATACAGCTCTGCGATTTGTGAAGAAGGGAAAGATGAGATGCATAAATGGATGGATGGATGTTAGGGGTAGATGGATCCAAAGGCATGTTTCCATCCTTGGCATGCTTGTAAATCTAATCTGTTACAAATCCTGTCCATCTAGCAGCAATGACAGCCAGACTCGGTCAACAATGAGTCAAACTTTTCAGGAGAGAGAGAGACAGAGAAAAAAAAGTAAGGATGGAAAATGGTAGAACTGATGTCAGTTTGTCTTTTGGGACTGACAGATGAAGATCGAAAAGGGCGGGAGGTTAGAGAGTGGGGCACTTAAACTGATTTTTAGTTTGAAGAGATGGGGGTAGAGACTGAGGACGCAGTGCCAATGCATTTCAGAGATGAATAGAGACAGAAGGAGAGGCAGGCAGGTAAGGAAGAAAGATGGCTGCAGAGGAAGAGCTTGTGTTGACTTGATTGTTGAGGTTATCAAGCTGCTGCCAAGACAGAAGCAGAGGAGCTGAAGTGGCAGTCTTGTAGGACGTGACATTGATAACAATCCATACTACACATTCATAATGATATTACTGATGTTGTAGGTTCAAATGTAGCATTTAGCTTTTGCCACATGTCAACACCTTCCACCTGATTTATACTGTCGGCTATTTGTGAAGTCTTTTACAAATGTAGCTATGCACTATGCAAACTAAAGCAAACACCTATTGTTACAACACAAAGTAAGTACAGACCGTATATAGAAGTTACTTAAACATTATGTACATAACCATTGGCGCCTCGGGATTAATTAAAATGGGTTGGGTGACATTTTTTTATGTTCGGAACCCATTTCTACACCACCTAAACTCTTGGATTAAGTTAAGAAACTGCCACCCGCACTGGTCTAGATTAGTTAGATTCAGGGTGCCATGAAAGCCAAAAATATGCTATATATTAATAGCCACATTACACTTAAAGGAAACCGACTCTCATTCAGTTCATCGAGAACGTCCTGTCTCCACAGCCGAATCCTGTCCGTACATTTCAGCGACAGTACAATCCTACTTTTAGCTCATTTAAAATTAGGTTGGAGTCAGTGGGCCAAGCAGGTTCATTCAACATACGCTATCCTATCTTTTCCTATGTTCTATCTTCAGTCCATGATTGCGCCGAGCTAAGCTAAATGGCATGTCTCTTACTTAAACAGTCAGACTGTGTGGCTTGACAGACTGCTTAACAGCCAAAGCATGTGTCAAACGATCAGTGACGGGTTCGATTGAACCAACTCAGAGGGTGTTCCAAAAACTTGTTTTTGTCATTTCTTAAAAATAATAAAATGGATTATTGATATAGGCTGCTTATATATAAACACCAGGTTGCGGGGACTGTATAACGATGAATGTATTTTTAAAAGAAGACTAAATGTAGGGTAGCAAAACTATAACTTTGCTCCTCCTAATTGAATAATAAGGATGCATTTGCCCCACTTGCTCCATTGCTCAGGCACCTATGTTTGGGCTTGTGTACTAAATTATTCCAATAAAGATATGACAAAACATTGACCCAAACAAGTTCTCTTTATCACTCTGCATCCTTTTAAGTGTCCTACTGGGGTTTATTCAAGCTTAAGCTCATTTGCCATATTTGATTAGAACAGTCTGCTGCTGGGTTCTCTGTGATTGTGTAGCCTATATTATTCCTTCTGCTGTGATGTATTCAAGTGCAGTTTGAACCTCCATCTTCCATGGCTGAAGTTACCAAATGTAATTCCTGTTGACATCCACGTCCGGTTATAACAATAATTATCCTTCCGAAGTGTGTCAGCACCTTTTCATACGGAGGCCTTTTATGCGCCATTTTCTAATTAGCATTTAATTACACGGTCAGGTCAACAAAAAGCAATTTCTTTCCTGTCAGCTATAAAATAAACAAGACCTAACAACTTCATAAAGCAGACTGCACTATAAAAACTCAATGTGCTATCCTATTCCTGGTCAGTGGAGCAGCTGCAAGAGTTTTCAACTGATGATTTATAATATTAGTTTATATTGTCAAAATAAAACTAAACTGAAATGATTCAATATCTTCTCTTGCATCTATAGATTATTGGGTGTTTTAAAGCAAAACATGTCTAATAGCACTTTACAGCTAAATAAAGCAAACATTTTTGAGTTCAGTCTGGAGTTTACTTCTAAGCCCTATGAAGTATATACACTTTTATAAAATATAGCAAATACATTTTTGTTTCTCCCAATCTGATAATCTTTGCTTTTCAATATGAAATGTAGTTTTGCTGCGTATTTTGTCCTCGCTCTGGTGATAACACTCTTACTTTGAAACAATTAAGGATTCATTTTCCCTAAACAAAACCTCGTCTTATCCTGTATAAGTGTTCGAAGGTCGTTTTTAATTTTAAAAAAAGAAAACAAAAATAAAGAGCAGATTAATTTCTAATTAGCCTTTGTTCATTAGACTTCAGCGATAATAGGGCGAAGGGTAACGTGCTAATTGGAGTAATATGCTAATTATGGTAAACTAATTTTCTCCCACAGCGAGAGGTTTCATGGGCCCCGGAGGTGAAAGCAAGGCGCAGGGCATTGCGTGATTGCTCACTATGCAAAGTAAAACGGAGAGAGAGAAAGAGAGAGATAGGTAAAAAGAGAGGACGGATGAAAAAGTGGGGGAAAAGTGATCTGATGTTGGGTCAAAATTGTTTGAAGTTTGAACTAAAGAAAACAGAAATGCATGAGATAGAGGGAAAGAGAGAGAGACCACCATAAATATTGCAAATTATTTAAAGTAGACTTTTGCTCACGTCAGCATATTGCATCCATTTAAACCCTTTAAATGCAGCAGACAAAGTGATCTTCAATGAGTCTCACCGGACTTTTCTTGAAAATCGTGTTTTTGTGGCCAAAATAATTCATGATAATATTAGACATCAGCCTGATATCTGGAGTCAGCTTCCCGGCAGGTAGAAAATCCACACATTGTTCAGTCAACTTCCATGGCTTCACCTCTCTTAACCAGAGAAAAAAACTTGTTGACAAAAAAACAACAACCCTTAGCTCGGACTCACGACAGTCCCGTGAACTGTGTCAGGTGCGTATGTGGTGTTACTAGTCACACGAAAATTACAGGACTGTTGTGACTCAAGATGCTAAGGTTGCCAGCTCTCATCGAATTTTCATGGGAAATAACCTTTTTCTCCACATTGTAATAACTTAGTTTCCACAATCATGCAGCCCTAAATCTACTGTTTATAACAAGTAACTACGGCCTAGACATGAGATTGAGTGGAAACTTATCGGGAAAATGTTTACTGAGAGGTATGTAGGGTAATTTTCTCATAGACTTCTACACACAACTTATTTTTTAAACCAGTGGACTCGCCCCCTGCTGGCCATTAGAAAGAGTACAGGTTTGAGGCACTTCTGCATTAGCTTCACTTTTCAGAATTTGGATGTGTTGTTGTTTTTTGGTTTGAGTATTTGTTAGTTACACTGGTATTTATTTCCCCCCTGTTGTGTGCCCCCACAGTATCCAAGTGCATCTTGTATTTTCCTGCACTGCAATCTCTAACCTTGACGCCGTGACAGATGCAGGGAACAGCCAACAAGAGAGAACAACGAGAAGGACATTGAGGTATGAAAAACAGCAATGAACGTTTCTTAGCACTCAACTATCGATGAGGGAGAACGTTTAATCAATCCTAAAGGGCCTGAGTTATGCAAGAAAGCAGGGCGAATGGTTATGAGTCAAGAAATCTCCAGTAAGGGGCCGCGCTACATTAAACTTAAAGGGACTGAGAACATCAGCAGCCATAGAGACATAGAAGAAATAGAGTGAGCTATTGAACAAAATTAGTTATGGGTCAAGATCAGGAGTAAAGACTATTTTCTATCAACTTGATGGAGGGGAGCGCGAGCAGAGTGCTTTTAGAGTGAGTTTGGCAAGAGGCCAGGTTATTTTATATTTGGAGCAAGGGAGAGGGAGTGTATGGAGAGTGCCATGAGGTGATGATTGGGTCACAAATTACTTTCATAAACACTATGCAATGTTAATTTCACTGTTAGGTGGCAAAATGGTATTCAGTCATGTGTTATAATGTCTTTTTCAGTAGCAAGTGGCTGCGTAGCAAGTTCAATTTGAGTACATTTTTACAATTACAATTACAAATAACGATCCAAATATAAGGCTGAACATGAAATTAAAAAGAGTTGAAGTGTGTATAGAACATTGGCTTGCAGGCGGGGAAAAGGGAGTTAGACAGAGAAAATAATTACTCTGAAGGAATGAGTGGTGGTAGAGGTATTACAGGGGTCAGTATGAGTCATTCTAGAGAAAGTGTCTGACACAGAAATGAAGAATTACTGTATATGAAGGAGGAGTGGAAGTGGAGAATGTTACAGAGGTCACTATCGACCATGTTAAAGAACCTCAGTAATCAATAACTTGTACTTACTGTGATCAATACGTAAAATCCTCCAACAGACTCCCGATCATCAATCAATAAGATCATTGAAACTGACTGACCAATTGACTGACAAATATAGCCCTAATCAGAGCCTCAAACCTCCTGCCCAAGGTCATGAAAATACAGTGTGTATATACAGTATGCGTATATATATTTTGGGTGTTGGGCAATTTGACAAATATATCGGCAAATGGCTGAGTACATGGACGGTTATTTTTTTTCAAGCTTTTTTTGGTCATTTGGAAAAACTGACACAAAAAGTAGCCCGAGTTATCATTAGCTGCCCAAAAGTACCCCAATTAGATGGAAAACTCAATCAACGCCATGCTTTTGCAGAGCTGTCTCTTGTTAGAAAAACTGAATTGCATGAGTTGCTATGCAAAACATATTCAACCCAAAAAAAATCTAAAGATGCATGGCAAGTCATGAAGCACATGACACTACAGTTCACTCCAATTTCATTCAAATTAGGCATACAATAGAGTGGCATTACCCATATGCCACTTAAAAAAATAATCTTTATACAAGTGGTTCCTGCATGATGGCCAATATGACTAAAAGGTAGAGTAGTTTGAGACAGGGTTTTTCATTCTAAGGCCGCACTCTGCCCACGTGCATTTCATCAGATTGTTTGCATTTGGCTCCAAATTAGATTAGCGCAAAGTCAATACCTTGTCAATACCATGATGCAATGCAGATGCAATTACTCAACAACTGAAGGGAAGTGCCCTTCATGTATGTCTGACTGATATTATTTCACTCATCTCTAGCAGTAAACAATAGCTGATCTTGTCCCTAGTATAGAAAGTATTTTATAGCCCTACTAACCAGCCCACACTGATAAATGATCTAATATGAGACTGTTAAAAGAAAACACAACACGTTTTCCTAATAAGTTGACATAGATGCCCTGCACATAAAGCATATTTGTGAGCTGTGTTGGCTACAAGTTAACTGCTAACATATTCCATTTTACCATTAGTTATGTGAAGTGTTGGAAATATATTAGTCTGGATGGAATTATAGAGAAAAGGAAATGTATGCATTGTGTGATTAGTTAGCAGAGAGGAGTTGTTACACACTTTATTTGATCCTCCATTACTTGATACATGAAGAAACATTGCCATATGAGTTCCATTACATACCAATTTATGCATGCACATGTGCCTGCCAGATTTAGATTAATGGCTTTTGAATGTGTCAAACACAATCAAAAGCCACTGTATTTATATACTGTATATATTAGGGCTCTTTTAAAACATAAATGGAGGTGTGTATTCCAGTATTTTTGTATGTACTCTTCTCTCACTCTCTCCCGGCTGTCCAGGTGAAGTATTTTGTGCCAAAGCTTACAGCCTAACTTCCACCATCACTGAGATGTATGGTCTCCTCTGCTTTGGGTATCAGGTTGAATAGTTATGATTCAGTGAAGCTGGCAATTCACATTAAAAGCAGTGCATTAGCAGTCTGAGCTAACATAATTAGCTACACTTTGAAGGTAGTTATAATCACAGTGCAGGGACCCCTGAGCCACCCTGCCAACACACAGGGCTAGCAACACTGAACTGATTAAAAATCTGTCATGTATGGCCAAGGAGGGCCATTTCTATTGGACGGGAGACTCAATGGCAAACTGCCTTCTCATTTGGCAGGTGATTCAGAACAGAGGATTAAGCATTTAATGTAAAAACTCATCTGATAAAGCTGCACTATTCAATATCTTTATAAGAACAATCGCTAAAATGTTTGTAATTTTTTTTTTTTTGTTGCTGTGTGTGTATGTATGTGCGTGTGTAACAAATCTGACAAATCCACTGTACCCTACCTGACCAGCACCAGATGGAAGACTACATTAGAGACTAGCTGGTGAACTAAGAGCAGGGTCTGTGTCCCTGAAGATTTCAATGTCCCAAACAAATGGGATAAATTTCCGCTCAAATATTATCTGTGTTTATTTAACTTAAAAACAATTGATAGGCAGGCTATATAAAGAATGACATCATCAAGGCATGTAGATTTAGAATTATAATTCTTTTGAAAAGTAGGCCACTTTTGCTATATTATATTCCAAAATACATGCAGGCTACATTGAACACGTAACATATGCGGACCTTTCACGGAGCGGCTGCTGCAACACCAAGCCTAAAATATAAATCGATAAAACTCTACACAAGCAAGTGCAGTGCGTAAATGGTGTGTACAGTATGCTCCACAAAGATCTGCTCTACAAACATAAAAATAGGCCACTCTTCCATTTAATATATTTTTTTTACAGACTTTTACACAGAAATTGGTCATAGAGTATCTATATATATTTTTTTATAAACAATTAATGACATACAAGAAATGACTTCATGACTGCCAATGAGTGTATATGCAGTTTAGTCTCGAGAGTTTCTGTCGCCATTTGTTTTAGCTTTTGGTAGCTTAGTAACAGTATCCCTTACATAGCCTACCATAGTCTGTAGACGTTAACTTCTCATATTACACAAGTCGTGACTCACACAGCCCTACACTGTATGTGTGCTGCAGGTGTAGCCAGTAACAATATACAACATACAGGTGTTGTATTCTTCAGCCCTATACCTCTCTCTTCTATTGTTGATATGATTCTGAGAGTTGGTCTAAATATCATTGCTATCTTACCACCTTCATGTGGAGCTTATCTGTATTTTTACTGTGGAACTGGAGGCTGTTTGTTCCGTGTAACGTCACATTTTGATGGTTTGTATGTTGACTTGGATCCGGTCCTCCGCCGTCTTTGACATAACATCAACACAGTAACCTCTTCACATTCTGAAAGCGTGAGTTCATTGTTTTCAGTTTTCAGTTTAAATTCTGGCATATTTTACACATTGAACATTTGAGTCGAGTCCATTAAAATGGAGAAAATGTAGCATGCTTGTTGTTTTTTTTGCCAATCATCGGCGCAAAGAATGGATTTCAAAGAGAAGTGTGTTGCTCCCGTCTCTGCCAGTTTTGCTTGCAAGATGTTTTTTTCTTTCTTCTGCTTCTGTCGTCATGATAGTTGCTGCAGTGGATCAAAACACGTTTCACAATCTCTACCTCTCCACAGCTGCACTTGCCATCGGGGTGCTTCCTAACCAAGCCATGTTTTAGTGCACAGTGATCCAATCTCAGCCTAGTAATCACAACGTTATCCCATCTGCCCCCTCTTAAATTTGAAGTATGCTTCACTGTTAGGTGGATTGAGAAATAGAACCTGCATCTGTTTCCCTTATCCCATTTTCTTTTTTGCCATACCTCTGTTATTCCTTGATGTACTATATGCCTACATTCTGTGCTTCTGTACAGTATTTCCACATATATTTCCTTTCGGTTGGGCATTCTGCAAGATTGTTGATTTCCTATGAAGTCTAACCGCTGTTTGTAATCCATCTGATGATGGTGGGTGTGCAGGGTCAACAGGAGCACACGGCCCCTCTCCTACTACATGCAGTTACAAAAGGAGCTGCTTATTAAGAAGATTTTCAAAGTTACAATTGTGGTGATTGTTGCTATTTTCATCGTTTCTTCATCTCTGCCACTGAGTGCTTATTGCTGTGGTGTTTGGCAGAGATTTCCAACCGAGAGATCTTTGGAAACCAGATTTGTTAGCAATTTCAGTTGAGATGAGATTTATTCTTTTCCATTCTCTTTTATTGGTGTTTGTCTTCCCATCCCTTTTCTAAAACCACAGGCTGGGATCACCTCTGTGCTCCTCTAATCATACGTTCCCTCAAGACTATTTTAGACCTCTGTTCTCCCAGCCTTCAGCGCCATTAGCCTTTTGCTTTTTTGGATCATGTAGCGCCTGCTAACATGATTAGTGGAGAATCATTTTGAAGGTGGCAATAATCACACACTGAAAGCCTTGGGCTAATCTGCCATTGGCTGTGGATGAAAACACAGAGGTGATTGAATATGCCATATATGGAAGTAAGGATAGACCCGATTATCTAATCTATTACTGGGTAGCCTCTTTAATCAGGCAGTGGCTCAGACCGAGAACATCAGGCCAATGTAGTACTGGGGGGAAAATAAAGAATTACAGGAGTAGATGTGTTTATGGGGGTTGATAAGTAAACGTTGGATTTGTTGATCTTGTTTCTTGATGCCAATTGGTTGTTAGATTCTTTATTTCATTACTGTATATAGCCAATTCCCAGCCCATTATACATAGTGCTGCCTGTATCCCCAACTCCTTATGTCGTTTAACCTCAACAGATAAAACTAATTTAAATGCCTTATTTTCTCAAACACTACAGAAATGTAAACTTCCATTCCTAACCAACTAGTATCTGTATAATATTCCTGCATTGTGAAGGACAACAGACTGACAGACTGAGCGCATCTATTTCACCAAACAAGTAAGAACATATTAAGTGCAGCAGTACAAGCACTTAGGGTTTTTTTTAGGAAATGAAACATAAGGGGCCCTATCTTACCCACAGCGCAGCACAACTGTCATTGCTAGTTTTATACCGACACAGTTGTCATTTTCACAACCACATTGTGTAAGTAGCTATCTGCCTCTTTGCCCATTTTTAGATTAGAGTTAGTTGGTGTCATAACTGTCAAGATGGCATGGCTGGAGCTCTTCAGACACCTATGGTTGACGACACAAAGACAACGTCCATATTTCTATGGGTGTGCCCCAGGGATCAATTCTGGGTTCTTATCATGTTCTCTATGTACAAGTTCCCTATAGGCCCCTAAGTTCTCTCTTATCTTGCATCATTGTTATCCTGATAACAGACAGCTATCTGAAGCTAGACACAGTCAAAAAACTTTTGTGTAACTTAATGAAACATCTGGTTTAGTTTCCTTCTGTCTCTTTTACATTTAGTATTCATGTCAAAATTTTACTTGCCATTACATGGTTGGGTTCATCTACGCCTAAATTACTTGCTCTACCCTCTCACTACTCAGAGGTGGCCCAGAATCCTCCAAAGAGACCTTTGTCTGTTCCAAAATCAACTTCATCTTATTAAGGTCAAAATAAAGGTCACTGTGCTTTGTGTAATTTCTCCTGGACCTTATAAAAGCCAACAGCAAAGTCTTAGAGGAGTGAAATGAGGGTCAAAAAAGATCTTACAAGGTGTGTTCTTTGGCTTTTTCTTGATTAATGCATTGTCTTGTCTGTCTCTTTGATTTTCTTATTTGTTTACCATTTTGTGAAGCACTTTTTTCTCATTACTAAGAAATAATGAATAATTATTTACTTAATTAAAAGGGCACTCAGAGAGCACAGCACTCCGCCATGGCCGTTTCTATAAGTGAAAAACAATGCGTTTATCTGCCCCGTGACTCAAATCCTCTCCAAAACTTTCCAGTAGTTATACGGTAATCCCGCTGACAAACAAATCAAACAGAAAACATAAGCTACTTGGCAGAGGTAATTACTTCCTTCCTTCCTTCCCATGCATTGTTTTTTGATTGGGGATCAAAGTAAGGACACAATCTTAAAATGGAAATAAGTGCAATGTGAAGTAAGTTCTTTTACGGCGCATAAGGATTATTAAAAGGAATTAAGCGCAACAGGAAGAAGACAGAGAAAGAATCACAGGGCAGAAATTAGGTTAAATTCAATAAGGTTTTTTTTAAGGTTATCTTTATTTATCCATGGTCAAAAAAATACTTAATATAAAAATAATAATACTTAACCAAACACGTTTTATCAACCTAGTTTTAACTGTATCTTGTGAGCCAACCCACTCTTAGTGGAAAAACCTCCAAATATCTCTTAACACTCAATCAGCATTTTCAGTTGACGTCACAACGACTCCAATATAATTAAAAGATGTGAAGAGTAAAGATTTATTTCTTGTATATGAATTACTATCTGAGAGCTTGGTATATTTCATCACCTCCCACACGATGACACTATACTAGCAAATGAGTGACAGCTTAGCCAAGTGGTAAAGATGTGGTGTTGACACCGAGGGCAAAGAAAGATTGAGTACATACAGTTCCATCTCAGGAAGGTGAGACAGGCAGAAAGACAGACAGATGGGTTAATGAACTGTCAATATAGTGTCCACCAGTCTGCTGACATGTGTATGAGGGACATGCAATGATCATCAATACTAAACCAGCTGACAGATCATTGTCAACCCTGTGGCGAAGAAGAAACCCAAAGTATAATCACAAGGTCCAGAATATGCAACAAAAGACGAAGTTTGGTGAAGTGATGAAGAAGCGTGGGATCCTGAGAGTTGTTGTCTTCGCCATCATTCCCACCATTGCAGTCAGTTTCTCCCGGTTAGGATTCCTTCTATCTCAGTTGCCATTAATGTTTGCTCATCTTGTTTCTCTGATAACTTCAGATACAGACGTGCAGATGGATTATCCACATGGGTCTTCTCTTCATTAAAACAAATGGACATGGTTCGTAAAATCGGTAAAACACAAAAACTGAACCGGAAAAAGCACTTTCACGTTAAAAATCAGTGTTTTAGGATGGATTGGACTCAAGCTAACCACAAACGTTAGCTTAGCTCAGGAAGAACGGACAGAGACGTCCAATGACTGAAATTCTATATCTGGTTATAATATACAGTTAAAAACAACCACAATATAAAAAAGTGTATCTTAAAATGTTGCTTAAAACGACTACGCATGCGCAAAGGGTACGCCATTACAGGCGACTAGTTAACATGAAGATATTACTTATTATATGTGTTTTAGCACAGAACAATACAAAGAACAATGTGTTTTAGCAAGCCTAGTCACCAAAACAATTGTACTCTAAAATACTGAAGTCCACACTATTATTTCGCTTCTCATCTCATTTCAATTTGAGGAAATCTATCATGCGACAGCTCAGACATATCCTGTTCCACTCATGACAAAATAGCCAAGACATTTCCTCCTCTTCTCCTTTAATAACCCACTTTTATTTTCCTTAAAGCAAGCGCTTCACTTGAAGCATCACTCCCTGGTTGTAAATTAGGTCCGACACCAGTCGCAGGCTGTTACAGGTGTCTGCACAGATCAGGTCAGTACTTCAACGTCGAGGTACTCATAAACTCTACTCAAATGTCATGTCTATTGGTGTAGAAATGATACTGAAAGGCAAAAAAAACGGCTGAAGCACTGATGGACATAAGGGTTGATTTAAAAAAAATTGAACTGTGATATTGCCTTTTCTTGAAAGGCAGTTGGTGGGTAAAAAAGGAAAATTAATGGATGAGGTGATATTCAAAAGTGTTCTTGCTGTAGACAAATGCCATGGGTGTACTTATGGCCTGGGAAAGATCAACTCTTTATCCAGTACATTAAATCAGTTTTCTAATTCAATACCTTTATCCTGGGACATGCAGAAACTGCACATTTGACTGATATTGCCTGTAAACATTTTTTTCTTTTGGTGAGATACCAGAAAAGATGAAAGTTACGGATGTAACTACGGTTCTATGAATGCTGGATGACCGCCAGAGGCAGTGCTTAACACTACATACAAGATTCATAGAACCATAGTTACATCTGTAACTTTCGTTCTATTTTATCCCTATTGATCGTTCGAGGCAGAGGTTAACACAGGAAGACTTATAACAAAAAAAGGCCAAAAGGGGACCACCAGAAGAAGCCTGTGGCCCTGTCGAAGAACTCTGAGAAGTGTTGGTAAGATCAGAGAAATGGGTGGAAAGGCGTAGAGAAGACCTTTGGGCCACATGTAAGCCAGAAGGTCCTGACTTAGAGGCCTGGTCTTCTCCGTCAAGGAGAACCATAGGGGACAGTGGGTCGTCATCTTCAAGGCAAAAAGATCTACTTCTGCTCTGCCGAAGATTTCCAGACGCTGTGTACCACCTCTGGATGAAGCCACCACTCCCCTGATGGAGGTGACGGAAGAGGAAGTCCGCGACACGGTTGCCCGTAGGCTGGTCAGTACTGTATGTGTATATACACACATGGATGTGTGGGTGTGTTTATTACTTCCGCCAACGAGGTTATATTTTCTGTTTGTCTGTCTGTCAGCAGGATTACGGAAAAACTACTCGCCCGATTTTCATGAAACTTGGTGGAAGGGTGAAGCATGGGCCAGGTAAGAAACTAATACATTTTGGAGCTGATACACATTTTCGGGGTGGATACAACAATTATGTTTCACTTTCGCTTACACTGATAGGGTATTTGTGCTGTGTTGTCGGAATAATCCGAAAAAAAAAAAAGTTCCTGGTTGGGAAAATTAACGTCTGAACAACAACTCGGAAACAGCTATCAATGTGTTGTTTAAACGCTCTGAGCCATAAAATACAACACATCTTCTTTGTAGCATCCATGTTGTTTCTGCATAACAACTTAAAGCTATTGAATACACCAAAGTCAGAGGAAAGACTTCCCAACTCGGGAAATGGGACCATCAGAGGAGCATGTGAATGCACCATTGGCCTTGGCAGAGGTCTACGCTTTCCGAGTGCCATGTTAGTACATGTTTCACAACCACGAAACACGTGCGCAACTGACATGTAGCGCACACACACACACACACACACACACACACAATATCCGCTCAGCAATATTTCAACCACCAAGTAGTGCAGCAGCAGTGGCAGTAAAGGGCAAATCCACACAATTGGTCTTTTTCTCTGCAGACACAAAGGCAGAAATCGCATTACTCCCCTAGGTAGCCCTGTAGGACACACACACACACACACACACACACACACACACACACACACACACA
>CALSBV010012173.1:938986-954247 GCA_943590825.1 Bovichtus diacanthus
ACACACACACACACACACACACACACACACACACACACACACACACACACACACACACCCTCTCCCCTACTATAGCTGTGTGGTGAAAGTCAGAGTTGTAGTAGTTATTTTTCTGCCAGCAAGAGGGAGACAGGGTCATTTATTAACCCCCCACCACCATCATCACCTCGGGCCCTGCCCCATAAAGCTGCTTTCATATGATCAGCGGTAAAACAGCTCTGCGCTGGCTGTGCCGTTGTTTTCCTATGAAAGATTGCCACCGAGCGCAAAAATTCCATTATTAAAAAAAAATACTATCAATACAAACATTAGTTACCATACACTTTATTTTAAAACCAACATCAGGTGAAGTACACTGCGCCATTCCATGTCCCTCTTTCCTCTCGTCTCCATCCTGTTTGTCTTGTCCGCCCGTGTCAGCCGATGTTTATCTTACTATTGCTTTGGGCCTCTGGGCTTGTGTGATCAACAGGTCATTTCTACAGTACAGTGCTATCAGCTCTTTGCTCTACTGTGGAAAAAATGAAAGCACTTCATACCAGCCTCATTTCTTAAAAGGCAGCTCTATGTATTTTTCCTTGCTTGTGCCACTAAATGTGTAAACATTTTGATATCAACCATATTAAGGCTCAAAGAATATATTCCTCATAGTAATTTAAAAGTGGCAGCAGTATTTTAGTGACATATATATCTTATATTTAATTAGGACTTTTATATAGGGACATTTTTGTATTGTGTAATCGATTTAAGTTGTACGCTTTGCCCTTGCTAATTTCTTGAATAAAAATTGATCTTTTAGATTTAAAGTATAAGTTGTGGACATTGAGATTGATATCTTCATGAAGGTTTTACAAGGTTTGGAGCTTTTAATATTATAAGGTATCCAAAAAGGTTTTCTCTAGCCAATGAAAATAACATATCCTTGGGGCCTGATCCAGGCCACTAAATTAAACGTAGCCTATGCACAGATGATAGGAGAGCTGCCATCTTCCTCGGCCCCTGCTACACCCTTCCACCAAGTTTTATGAAAATCGGGGCTGTAGTTTTTCTGTAATCCTGCTGAGAGACAGTAGTATAAAGTAACATATCACAAAGCTCAAGCTCACTCACAAATTCCCAGCAAACTGCCATGAACCCCCCCCCCCCCCACACACACACACACACACACACAAACACACACTTATGCTTTGGGAAGAAATGGGGTCACAGCCTCAGTTTACTGTTGCGGTCTGTGAGTTCATTGGAGCATGCAGCTTTCCTTGTCTGGTGAGCTGTGGTTTTAGCAGAGAGGAGGTGTTCTTCAGGAATCTATAAGAATGCTCGTACAACTTGTGTCAAGCCTTTCGTGACCTGCTTTTCTGCAGTATCAGCACATTTCTATCACAGAAAACATCTGGTACCTTGATCTCAATCACGTCAACTTGCACTGCATCAGATCCAGACACTGCACCACCAAGTTGTAAATAGTTTCCTCCAAGACAGAGCCGCCCGCATCTCCTCTTTAACCCCTGGCTGAAGGCTGTCTTCTACCATGAAGCTGTAACACTGCTTTAATAAGTTTAAGTTTGAAGTCCTCCCCCGGTACTGGTGTCATGACACCTCCTGTGTCGTGTGGAGCAGCGGTCCATTCAGAGGATGGTGTGCTTTGTGTCCCTGTCCAAGGCTGTGATTTTTTTTAGTTGCACTGCTTACGGGACAGAAATAGCATTTATATTTCAGGATAGGCAGGGATTTTGTGTTTGGAGAATCATATCTTGATAATGAAGTTAAAAATGTAAATTAAAGAATGGAATCCCATTCTTAAATGATCTCAGCTTGGCATATAATATTTATGTCTGCTGCATGTGGTGGCCCTTTAGAGATTTCCTCGACTGCCTTTACCTTTTAAATCTGAATACCTTAACAGTAGCGGCTCCCCTCTGCCAATTAATGTCACATTAGCCTAATCACCCAGTAAAAATGACTCATCCACCGTTGCTTAGTTTGACCATTTCATCAGCACATTCTGGCAGCTCAGTGGATGAATTGTGAATCCAGACATTTATAATGCTATTTCTCTCTAAATATGAAACCTGATTCTCTGAAAAAGAATCTCCACAGCCTCATATTCTGTCATTTGTGTTCCCTAAAAGATAATGCAAAGATTAAATGACACCTCACTGGAAAATTGATGTATCGCGATGAGCCCAACTCCTAATATTCACATAACAGTAGTGGAGAGAAACATGCAACAATTAGCATTTTCTTTGAGCATATTTCCTGAGAATTCACGTAAAATTAAATTTGGATAAAAACTCTAATATCTCCAATGACGCTTAACAGTGACATGTTGAACCTGGATAATGTAACGATCCTGTAGATTTATGTTATGACCTCCAGTGAGCCCCCTATGGCTGTGCAAGCCCTATTAGGACAGAAAAGCATCACCGCTTCAGTGATGAAAACTGTGTATCTTAACTCTAGGTTTCATCATTAATATAATATTAATCAGAAATACTGATCAGCGCAAAGTTTGGTTTTTCCAGTTGTGATTTTCACTTTTAGTAGCAAATACATTCCTGATTGTGAATGTCAGACGTGAGGGAATCCGTTTTCTTCAAAAGATTTTGCCTTTCTGTGATTAAACACTTCCTAGCTAACATGTCTCATGTTGTAGTTCGAGATGGAGGAGCGCTTCAACATTGACCCAGCAACTACCTCCAACACCTCAGCAGTTGTTGTACCAGACTTCATCGAGATGACAGAAAAGGATAGAAAATTACTCCCAGTTTGAGTTTTATAACTTTCAGTGTTGCTGTTTCTGGGGCAAAACTGGTTTTAAAGGTTTCACAGTAAAGGGATGCAATTTTTCTGGTCAATCATTTAGTTTTTGGTTTTCATATTTCCGCCATATTTGGCTTAACTAAGCTTGTGTTTGGCGTGATGATGTTTAGTATTCTCTAAGGCTTGTGTTCACCACGATCTTATTTCAGGCAAAAAAAACATTGACTTCGAGACAAGGGAACCCGAGGTTGCTAACTAATTTCAAGGTTTTAGGACTCATTCCTGCAGCACTCAATTGAGTCGCATTATGGGAAATGTGGGATCCACTGTTTTTTGAGCTTGACCCATATAAGGGACTAAAAGTAAGGCTATCTCATACTCTACTGGTTCAATCTTGACCTTTAAAAATAAAACTGCCAAGATCTCTCTCTTCAGTCCCCAAACTCAATTAAAATGCAACGCTTGAATCCCTGTAGTGTCTTTCTTACCTCACGTAGAACGCAGAGTGGCACCACCATTTCAGAATGTTCTTTTTTGTTGTTTAGCTGATTATGTCGGAAGCATTTTCCTGGTGTCGTTTGCTCAGGCAACAGTCTTGTAAACTTGGTTTAATCAGGTCAATATCTCTTCAGCACCCGTTTCACTTACAGTTTGAGAGCAAATCAGATCAGGCGATCTGATTAGGTAAAGTGCATATTAAACTGGTGCCACTCACATTTAATCTAAACTATATGGAGTGGAGATGGGATCTGTAGAGGAGGATGGGGGAAAGGTAATGCACGTGTACATGCACTTATAAAAAGGAGATGTGAAGGACATTTTCAGGTATTATAGAGGATGCTGAGAGAATCTGCCTGATAAAAGAACCATTAAAAAATAACGGATTTTCCAAAAAGCGCATTGGAATGAAGACAGTACCTGCAGCCGTTGCGTGTCGTCTTTTCATTATTTGTTTGAAGACCACTGTGCTCAACGTCTCCTGTCTACTCTAGTGCACTAATTCTGCATGCCTTAACAAAAGCAGCTCCCTCCTGCCAATTAAAAGCACATTAGCCTAATCACCCAGTAAAAACTACTCATCCATTATTGCTCACTTTGTAAATTTTATCGGTGCATTTCACCGGAGAAATGGCTCCGCTCCACTGTGAGGGCCCGTAAGTCGTTAGCGCGGCTGCATGAACATTAATGGAGATGGCTGGAAATGTGTTGACAAATCAAATCACACATGCTGACAACCGGGCATCACAAGAAAATACAAAATCTGTGTTTCTTGTTAAATTGGGGTAGTTGTTTTGTTTTTCGGTGGTAAGATCAGACATGAAGTTGACAGAAAATTGTTTTGCACATATCAGAAGTTGAACTACAGTGTTGTTTCTTCCTCTCTTCATCAGTCTGTCTTTGTCACTGCCGATGTCTTGATATAAAGTGTACCTGTGTGTGTGTGTGTGACTCATTACAGTCTTACGCTCAGGACTGTGCTGCACACTGTGCTAGATTTGGGAGACAGATTTAATTATTTGTAATAAAAATAGATCATCTTTCTCTTTGCAGAAGTGAAATGTGATTTGGTCTTTTTTTTATATTGTATGGTTTTTGTCCAATTTGGCTGCTCCTGCTTTTCATTTCAAATCCAATAATCTAATATTATCTGATGTATAATCTACAGTAACAGTCTTTTAAACCGCTCAGGGTATTTTGAGATCTGTGCTTTGTTAGAGTGCAGCATCAGGCACAGGTACCATAATTGTCATGGTTTTGCTTCTGCATTAAACATACATGGATATAATCAAAAGGGAGGAGTGCATTGTGTCTTTATTGTTTTACAATTCCTACATCAGCTTATTAAAAAAAAAAAGATGTAATATGTATTTTTTCTAAACAGTAAATAATCTGGTTAAAGTGTCTATATGAACACATTGACTGCCCCGAACACTTCAACGTCGGAATGCAAGAAATTATTTTAAATAGCTCACGTGGGCAAAAAAAAAAAAGAAGGTGTAAATAATAACACTAATGAGGGTTGAACAGTCTTGCAAAATGCGACCCGGATGCAGCAGGACATCCTGTTTTGTTTTTTTTGCATACTGCATTTGACAAACTAAATCTTTTTCTGACATGTTAAATAGTATGTTAGTATGGATATTGGAAGTCTTATCAGCCAAATAAGTGAAAACACCAGAACAAAATTAAAAAAAATAACTTAACTACTTCATAGTCCATTATCTGAGATACAACATTAATATATTAGACAGACAAGAAGATGCAACACTGAACTGCCAGATTGGGATGCTTCTGGTTGCAATGGGACCGTGGCTCAGGCTAATACCAGCTAAGACACTTTTGCCTTATCCACTATGCCTCTGGTTGCATTGAGGCACCTGTATCTAAAGCCATTTGTCCATTAAACATTTTAGAATGGTTAATGTTGTGAATTCAAACAAAGTAAAGCCAAGTTTCGCCAGTTTCAATGCTTTTAATTTGAAGCCGCAAAAGGTTTTTGTTTCGTTTGATTTTACAGCAACATAATAATACTATCAATGAGATAAAATAGTAACAGTGAATTCGGATTAGTTACTGCATATCTTTCGCGTATGTGGGCAATGAGAATTTGACATGGGAAAGACAATAACAATACAGAGGGTTTAGGTTTATAATTTAAAAAAATGTCATTGATATGTTTCCATATTAAGCAATTAAAAGAATATGTATATGATATGTTTCCATATTAAGCAATTAAAAGAAAAAGGATCCTCAATGTATTTTTATCACACATAATGCAGTTACGCATGCAAAACAGAAGAAAATAGAGAAAGAGCATGAAAATGCGCTTTGCTTTTCAGCTATGTATTTCAAACGTGCCGTTTTGCAGCCTGTGTAGACCAAACATAGAAATGGTTAAGATAAAATCTGTTGCATGACATGGACAACTGACATATGCAGCTGAAATGTCTCCTGTGTAGCCAAGACTTTAGACAGAGATTGAACATGGCATTTCTGCTTTAAGGCCATACCCACTATGACACAGTGAGAAAACCAAGGTTTGTAGCACAAAACAGACGCAGTGCTCTGGTACAAACAAAGACGGCAAGAGAAGGATGGCCGGAGCATTTAATCGCTTAAACACTGACGTATTTCTCATCTCTTAAATAACAAAGGTAATGCATGGATGACCTTCTGCTGAATTGTCAACTTTTTTTTTGCTGTAAAAGTCATTTTTTTCTAATTTGTTCTTGCTCATAATCCCTTATATAACTACTATGTTCAGTCCTCCCAAGTAGAACACACTCATTCCATTTTGGGATTAGACACGTTATATTTCTGTCTAACTTAACATTCGGGGTCATAGCGTCAAACTTTTACAAAGATATAGTACTGCAAGGCAAACAAGTAAACATACGCACACAATGTCCTGTCATGTTTTTTGTTTTCACCGCAAAAAAGAAAGAAAAAGAAAGCTTTATAAACTCTACGGCACACTGACATAGCCAGCAACAATACGATTGTGATCCGTCTTCTAGAACAGCCGAAACAGTCAGAGTGGAGAGTGTCAAACTCAGGTCAACATTTTTGAAACCTGTCCTGCCATTGTTGAAAAATGTACTATTTTTTAGATGCGCACACAATCAAACAAACACATGTTGTTGAGCGGATGTCTCAGTGTAAGAAGCTGGTCCCACTGCTGACGCTCCAAAAACAAGGCCACTCTTTGTACTGTTAGAAAAACTGCTACTCTCACACCACCCCCCCCCCCCCCCCCCCCCCCCCCCCCCCCTCCTCTTTATCTGTCTCTTTTTATCTGTCTCTTTTTCTCAGTTTTTTGTTTTTTTTATGCCTCTCCTTCGTCTAACTCTATGCCAGTGCAACAGAGACTTGAGTCTTTTTTTTTCTGGAGCTGTGACCCTGAGTCAGAACCTGATCTGTTCGATTAGTTTGGACCAGATCAGGGTCACACTTCTCAACATTCAAGATGTCTATTATATGTTGTCACTCTGGTTATAAAAGCACAATCGTGTGAAATACTTTTGCTGGGAGTCCATTAATAATAAAAAAAAAAACAGTACTTATAAAAAGTATAATATAAATATAAATCAAATGTAAAAATATAATCAAAATTAAATGTAATTTTAAAATGTAAACTGACGTAACAAAATGTCCCTTTGAGAAAAACAATAAATAGCAACTATGAAAGGACTGCATTCAATTAATATAATGTATATTATATTAGTATATCATACTAGTTGTTAATAATACTATGAATGCATGTAAAGCTTGAACGACCCCAAAGATATTGCTATCAGAATGAAGTCTGACTAAGCCTGACCAGAGGGGGCAGGATCTTCTAGAACGTGACGGCATTATAAAAATGCTGAATAGGCTGTCTGTAAAAATGTATCAGGGGAGGGCGATGCATTTCTAGCCCCACTCCCCGTCCATGAGGGTCGGAAATGTTGTGAATAGAAGACGTGCTCAGTGTGTGTTACTGGTAACAATCTCTGTTTGTTAAAGAATCAACTCCATAGCTTCAAACTTTGTTCCTCTCCAGTGACGTTCCTTTTTTGAATTTGTTATACTTTTAAATCTACATTGACTCCGACGGCTGTTTAATTGGGTGAAAGGTACGTGTTGGTGAGGAGATCCTCACTCATCCTCTGCCAGGGGGCGATCTTTCTTCCCCGACTATGTCACGTTTTGTTCTTTCAAAAAACATGTGCACCCACTAATGCAAACGTGCCGTTTGTTCATGGCTGCATAATGAACTCAGGGCCAGATAGCTGAACTCACATTCGGACAAACTGGTAATTAATTAAGTCCATATGCCATCACCGTGAAATGCCCAAGGGACTGTATGGAGCCTGTACGTACTGTCTTTCCACTCACTGTACACCGCTCTCAGCTCAATGTAACGTCCTGTTGTGAAGCAAAAGCTGATTTTATTGTTGTCATTGTGTTGTAATAGGCCTCTACTCAACCCCCCCTCCCCACCCTACCTTCCCCCTCTGCCTTTCCCTCTGCATTGCAGCAGCAGCAGTAGCAGCATGTCAGGCCGCTCGTCATAATGAATCCATTTAGGTCCGGAGTGATTAGGTCTGCCTTCTGCTCTGTCCTGCACATCTATCAAACCAGCGTCAAACTCGTTTTGTCAATTAATAATCCCCATATTAGAGCCGCGCTGCGAGTGTGTGTGTGTGTGTGTGTGTGTGTGTGTGTGCCAGAAAGAATGTGTGAGCCTGTAAACTGAGAGTGCAGAATTCAGGCATTTTCAGATGGATTGTTCCCAGTATTACTTCTTCTTTTATTTCTATTGCACTTTGTACCTCCTTTCTGTATTTGAAATTTAGGATTTGTTGTTTTGTTTCCCTTGATCTGCAGCTTAATGGCTTCTAGTTTGGTTTAGAATGACTTTGGATCACAACAGTATTCTTTATTTCTAAATGAAAGGAGGCTAAAGGTTCCCGGGCGATTTAAAAGATATTTCATGTTTAATAGGATTAATGTCTGAAGGCTCAGTTCTCAGTGAAGGCTCGTGTAATTAAATTTATGACCCTGTAATATTACCAATTCTTATTAGTATAAGTAGTCTAATTAGTGCAATCGTTTAATTTTATAGCAGCAAACTTAAAGCCTATAGCTGCATTACATGATTCACAGCTGTGGGATAAAAAGTAAGCTTTGACAGCTCATTGACGTTTATGTAGCTTAAATACGTTTTTTTTTTTTTTTTTAACAGGATTCAGGAGCCCTCCAGACGAATTTCACGCAAAAACCTAATCAGCATGCAAACTTCTAATTAATGTAGGAAAAGATCTAAAACATGTGGTGCCTAGGGGCCCAGACACGCAGAAGGCCCCCAACATCTTTCAAAGACACACAGACTTTGTGGCGGTTTTGCCTCTTTCTTTGTTTTTAATGTGTCAGTATGTCTAATTGACAATAGCTGTTGTTGAAATGATGTGAAAATGTTAGAGATAGCACCTTCGCCGATAGGAATATTTAGTAACTGGTCCTCTTTGAATTTTAATTGGATAGCCCGGTCTCCTGACGAGCAAGACTCCCTACTACTCCCTCCCTTTTTCCACCGTCAATGGTGTCATCTTTAAAGAAACCCATCTTTGGATGAGAGCTAGTAATGCAGACGCTGACGTGCCGAGAGCACATTAACCAGACAGCAGCCAAGAGCTTCTTTTTATTGTTTGGCCAACTCACAGAATCACGTTCATCGAGGTTAATCACTCAGTCCCAGCAAACGCTTTTGAATTGAAAAAATAATAATAATAATTCTTCAAGTGAAAGCAAGAATAATACCTACATTTCCAGCATCAAGCGTATTACATAAAACAAATAAAAAGATAATTGTATCTTGTAAAAAGATTGATGTGTATCGTTTCAGAAGGGCAACCAAGGAGATATTAAATCTTGTTTAAAGTTTTTATATCAAATCACAATTTATTGTCCTGTCAAATCATATGCATCCTGTGCCCTGCGCTAGGACTGATATTATTGACTTTTTTCCACGATGCGGTTTGCCGTCGCTTTCCAGTCAATGTGATCCTACGAATCCTCATTGTGAGATTTGTCAAGTGTTAACGATGCAGCTCGAATGGTTACCTAAATGTTCATTGGTGTGTGCAAAAACAGCTATTTTCGCACTTTGCTGTGGAACAAAAACGAAGGGAAAATGAAAAGGAGAGACAGATTTGAGCTCAGTATTACGGGACATGTGTTCCCATTAACAATATCTCAAAAGGTGTGCGTGAGGCAAAGTGATGCTGTCACGACTGAGTGGCCTCCTCTCATCCTCCAGTCTCTGGATAAATCACACAGTTATGCAAAAAAACCATGTGACTTCATGGTACTGTAATACTAAAATCCCTCTTCTTATAATAAGAGTGGAATGTGTGTTTTGATGTGGATTAACTGTTTAACTGTAGACTTCAAATCAGCTGTGTGTGTGTTCCACAAGAGGCTCCATGTTAACAGCATTTCAGTAGTAAATCCCTCCTCTCCTGCGTGTGTGGTTTTCCATGCATGAGTGAGAGTATGCCTGTCAATATGTGTATGTGTGTGTGTGTGTTCTCTATGTTCAGAGCAGCTCCGTTATAAACCTCTGTTCTCCTGGGTGTGTGTGCAACAGGGCGACGCGCTGTCGTCTGACAGGCAACATATGGACTGAAAACGCTCCTCAAAGATGTCTGTCGGGTCCTCCCGGCCACCGCTCTCTCCAGGGACGGCAAGTAACCCTCCCGCTCTCCACTTCTTTTACCCTCCACTGTACCTACTCAGGGTTTTTTCTGACTCTTTCCTCTTTCAATGCAAATGTGTTCCGTGCATGGACAGTGAGAAAAATACGTTTTAACACAACAAAATAATTTGGATGTGAAAAGAAAGGGGCCAGGATATCTACATGTGAATAATGTACATGTGGATTTATGCATTTGATGGACTCAACCTCACGCTAAAATTGAAGAAACTGAAAAGAATGGATATTGAAAGAAGTCTGATATTGTGTAAGATATGCTTCTTTGCAATATCAGTTCCATCTTTTTTCACAATTCACAAAAAGAATTGCATGGTTTTTGTGGCCAAATAATCCTAATCCCTTGCCTGAAATTCTGAGGAATGTCTCTGCACCTCATCAGAATCTGTAGATTTCTGTCTGAAGATTTGTTATTTTTCTTCTTCTCTCTGCCATTGTTCTGCCTACTGTGCTCTTGTTGCTAAGGCAACATTTATTCTTTGCCACATGGATATTTGTAATCAGATTTTGAAAAAAAAAAGCTGCAAATCTTCATGGACGTGTTTGTGCTGTGTGACGCTCCCCTGGCTTGTTTATGTGTTATGCTTTGTCTCTAATGCAGCAGGTGTCTGGAGGTGTCGATCGCACCTGGGCCCGGTGCTCTCCAACTATAAAACTCTGCCTTCCTGGCGGCGAGGCCCTCTTCGCCCCCATCCGTTATTGTTTTGTTGTCTTTCATGCAACATCTCTTCCTCGCAACCACACATCACACTCAGGCATACACGCACATTTGAACGGCGCAGATAGCGGTTCCATGTGATGAGCAATTTATGGCGCTATGAGCTGTCAGTGCGTTTAGCACGAAGATAGTTTAGCCAATGTTAAGTCTACCTTAGCACAAAGACTGCAAGCAAGTGAAACTGCTAGCCTAGCTCTATACAAAGTGAGAAAAATATACCAACCAACCAATACATCCAACAGCTTCCTTAAATGTCGAAAGAGAAGAGGATACGGCGTTGGAGGCGGGACCACATTCATTCTTGTGAAAGTTGCTCAGTGGCGCATGAAGCTAAAATGGCTCGACATTTGAGCATAAAATGGGGCGTTTTCCATGGGGCATTTTCCTTAAGCCCCGCCTCCCAGTCGCTCCGTCACAGCCGGTCTCGGCTCAGTCACATGAATGGAGGAGGGAAAATAACTCTGGATTCGGCTGTTGCCAGTTGTTTACATGCTAATGGCATTAACTGACTGTTTTAATATTGCACATGGCTTTAGACGAGGTACTGTGTATATGAGTTTACATTTTTGTAACATAATTCTAACTTCATCCACGTTTCAAGGTTTATACCCATCTCACAAATATGTATGGGACTGAGCTGCTTTTCTTTCCTCTGACCCTAATTTACTCAGCTCTTCCCTCTTTGTCTTCCTTTCACCATCAATCTGCCTCCTTTCCTGCCCTCAAAATGGTCCAACGAGGATTTTCCAAGCTACTTATTGTTTTCTTCCTCCCTCTATTGCACCTCTGCCTCATTACCTACATTCCTCACATCTTAATTTCTCCACTAAGCAGGAACTTTATTGCAGCTCTCTCCTTGTTCCCTTCCGAGATCCTCTCCCTGTGCGGCTCCCAGGCATATAGTGATTTCAACCATAACTTACACTACACATTTCGTCACAGGGTAATTGCTGTACATTGCAGAACTAGAATAGATGGAAAAAATGCTTCCTAGTTAAACAAGTTCAGATTCTCTTAAGGCCTTCAGGCCATTTGTGGCAGTACATACATATGGAATAAATCAACTGCCTTATTTTTTAATTTGCGGCCCTTTAAAACAGTTTTACTGCAAATTCAAGATACTGACACTTGTTGCAAACAAACACTGAACTGAACCTAATGTAATTACATGATCCTATTAGATACTTTTTAAAGGACGGGGTCATGAGCCTCCGTAATGCTTTCCCCGGGCTTTACTTCTGCTTAATGGTACACAGCCATGGTAATAAAAAATACGTCTTTGATCAAATTCTTTCTTTCTGTAATTTCAGGTTTTTTCTACCCACTGCTGTTGCATGATCCTAAAAGGCTTTTTTTAAAATTTATTTCCAGGCAATGATAATTAGCTGTGCCTTGGAACATGATGTCTTGTGTTAGCAAAAAATAAAATCCATAACCATGGGGCTTATAAGTCACATGTTACTGAGTAGTATACTGATTCCTCAATGGCATCAGGCATGTAGGTTCTACACTCAACAGAACCCCCCCCCCCCAAAAAAAAGTTAATTAGTTTTTCAATCATTTTAATTTGATTTGAACTCATTAAACCTGTGGTTGTATATATTTAATATTGTTATTTTGATCCCCACATGCTGGATAAAAAAAGAAAATAAATGTAACCTGCTTCCTTTATCCTAAGATAACAAACCTATTAAAAACTGTTTAATGTTGGACCAACTAAAATATATTATACTATATAATATATAATTATAACTATATAATTATATATATAATATAATTATACAAAAAAATGATAATTGATGAATTCTAATAACTCTGGTGATGCCTTCACTTTACTTTATTAAGATGGTGAACATGGTAAACATTATACCTGCTAAAACCTGCTATCATAAATGTGTAAGCATGCTGACATTAGCATTTAGCATAAAGCAGCGCAGTGCCAAAGTACAGCCCTACAGAGCCGCTAGCAGGGCTGAAGACTTAGTCTAGTTAACTATATGCGCGGGTGAGCGGTTTTCAAACAGGTCAGTGGTTGACATAGCAGTTCAAATTAAAAATAAATGAAGACATGATCAGACAGAGCTGAAGGATATGAGAAAAACTGTTACATCAGATACGAGCCAGTATTGCAATGAGCCAGAACGGATCAAAGGTATTAGAGAGTCTTATCATGTACAAATTGATTGAGGATAAACGTGTTGATAAGTGACGACACAGCCTTACTGAGGGGGCCAGATGCATTATTTAGATGACTACTGAAGTCTTCAATAATTAAAATGTCAGAATTAGTGAAAGGGGCCTGTATCAAAATTGGATAAGATTTCTCTTAGGGGAACTTAAAAAGTCAGCTCTAGTGTTGTACATGCATACGGGGTTTGGAGCCCATTTTATGGAAAGCACTTTGATTAAATACACTGTTTATAATGAAGAGTGGTATGTAAGGGTGGTTGCCTACTTGCTTGTTGTATAGACAAGTTGTTATATAAGAAAAATGGAACCAGATCAAACAGAAAAAGCAAAAACCCACCACTAACATCTATAAAACAGACTTAGATTTATTATTTAACTAATTAAACAGTTTTTTTCTGCAGTTAAGTCTTAGCTAAAAATTCATGGTATGCTCTTCTTCAAGTTCCAAAAAGAATAGTCTCAGTTTTCCGTAAATAAGGAGAATTTTAATTATCAGAGCCACATTAAAATATGCTGCAGCTCAGCACTATATAAACAGTAAATTCTCCTATAAAAGTTGATATAAGTAACATTGAGGGGGCTGAAATTACCTGTAGGCTATAACAACAGAAAACAACATCCAGCATAAAGTAGATCTCCACAGCACTAATTCCATCAGTACAACCTACTAATTCCAGTTTTCCACATTTCTGTTTTTCCTAATCGATTTTCCCGTCAAGGACACTCAAGTGTTATGTCACATTCATGATAGTTTAAAATAGTTGATCGGGAAAGGCGGAAAAGTGAAAGGACTAAAAATAAAGGTGGAGAAAACAGAGAAACTGAGATCAGCAATGTGGTCAATAGGACATGACTCTGTTGTTGGAATTAATGTTCAGGGAATGCACATTATACAAAATTCCTGAAGACGACAGGTAAACACGGAAGAACGTTTGATTAGGAAATAGGGGGAATTAGGAATCAAAGTCTAATATAGGCCATTCTGAAATAAAGCCCTGGTTCTCTTTGCCATTGAGGTAAAAAAAAAAAGGCCATGGTTTGACAATTTACGGCATTTGCTATATCAGTTTTATTTCTATGTGATGGTATCAACGCCTAAAACTGACAATCCTTTAAAAAAAAAAAAACTAACTAAATAGGATCCAACCCATTTGATGGCTTTTTTTGCAGGAACCAATGGTTCTTGATATATACAGGAAAAGGCCTTAATTCGAAAACACAATGTGTTGTGTTCCTACATGACCCTGCCTCATAGCTTTCCTGCATCAACGTCCTTCCTTGATATGGCTGGTTGGACACAAAATGCAGGTTTTGGTGGAATGGTATAGCCTAAAACCTGATTGTTATTGAAATGAAATATAATGGCGTGTATGAACATGGACTCTTCAATCTGTTTGTGAATAATTCTTTCCATGACCTTGACTGACCATGATTGGATTGGAGTGGCAGCGGGCATGTTCCAGCCTGATGTCAGGAGCATGTCACATGAGACCTTGGTATTCAAGTTTAGGGGAAGGTTAAGGTTGTAATGCCTCCAGCACTCCAGTTTTTCTCATGTGATTTACAAAATAGTAGACGATAGAGCTTCTTTCAAAGGTACAGATTTATTTGACTGCAGCCGGCCCCATCATGTCAATACTGATCCTTGATTACATCGTTCATCATCAATGCTGTATCCAAGAGCAACAAAATCAATCCCTAGTCGTTCTCTTCCTCTCTCTTTGTATTTCTATCTTTCTCTAGCTTTGACCCATCATGACCCCAAAGTAATTCTCAAAGGTTGCTTGTCATGTTAGATGGATGGAGCCATCAGCAGACGGCCAGTGGTGGAGAGGGGTGCTAGATATGATGGAGGTACATGTTCTGAAATAAATTCAAACAAAACTCAAAATCAACATCTTAGACCAAAATAGACGTGCTAGTTTTCTCTTCCACGCAGATGATTCTACTTTTTTTCTTTTTCCTTCCGTAAAACCGTACATATTCCCAGTCTTTCTTTTGACTTACGGCCCTTCGTCTGCATTTCCTTGTTTCTTCCCACTTCGGTGTGCACTCACAGGGGTCAGCTGCCATGTTTAGATGGATTGAGCCATCAGACAGCCCGTTGTGACTCCTCACTGGAGATGAGATGAAGGAGAGATATTAGGATGTGTCATCTACTTAATGAAATGTAAACAGAAAATGGAGACGGACACGCCTGTCTGTACGCAATTGCACACATTCAGGTCGACTGTGAATACTGGTACAACAGTCTGCACTGGAGCTACAGCAGTGGACGTCAGTTGTTGTGTATCTCTCTCTCTCTCTCTCTCTCTCTCTCTCTCTCTCTCTCTCT
>CALSBV010012173.1:954257-991915 GCA_943590825.1 Bovichtus diacanthus
TCTCTCTCTCTCTCTCTCTCTCTCTCTCTCTCTCTCTCTCTCTAATCCACCCTGACCCAAAACCCATTCTCACAGGTCAGCTGCCATTTTAGATGGATGGAGCCATCAGCTGTTCTGACCTTTTTAGTCCAAATTACTGACTACTGGCTGGTTCTGCAGGCTCTCAGTCTGTCTCTGTTTCTCTGTTAGGCATTAAGGCATTGCATCCTCCAACCCTGTCTTTGTTTTTGCTCTGTCTCGCAGTTTTTTAGAAGAATGCTCAGTAATATGCATGTGCGTATCGGACACGTGGCAAACAGTGGATACAGCGCTGACAGTTGGATTGATTTCACTATACCTTATCAGCGGCATACACCAGTCACAGTACACGTAACAAGGACTTGGTGATATGAACTAAAACGCATATCATATTTCATTGTCACATTCGTCTTGAAGCTTGAGTGCTGGACTTTTACATACACATTAACGTCCGTTACATTCAAGTCCTTGCCAAACGAGTTCACTCAACGCTGATTAGGCCGATCACAGTATACCGGAATGTCTGCTGGCGAGCTCGCTGTGTCCACCCGCCCCCAGGAGTGCTCTCTATAAGTCTCCCCTTTTGTCTCTTTCTTTTATCTGGAATATCCATTCCAGAAACGTTTCTTAGGTTTTTCTGCCATAGTTTCCTCCATACTCCTAGATGTTGCTAATTAATCCTAATTACACTTACAGCCAGAGGGGGGCTGGTCCAAAGTTCCGCACTCCAGCTTTAGAACACACATATTCACAAAGACTAAATAATGCACAACCATATAAGAGATTATAAATAAGTACAAAATATGAGCAATAAGGTTATTTATAGTTTCCGTAATTGGTGTTGCAGGGGATAAGTGATTCTTGATTGTGTATACATGTTGCCAGGTTTCTGGTCTGCTTTTGACATCAGAGCATGCGTATGATAAAGACTTCAGACCAGGGAAAATATCACTGTGACAGCAGAGCCAGATGAAAGGAGAAATCATAATATGTAGCAATGCCTCCTCCTGTAGTAACCAGGTTACTACAGGTTATCTTTGTTTTCTATATGAAATTAATGAAATCAACATTATTTAACTGGGCTAAAACCTGCCACATAAAAAAAGGTAGATTATTGAAAATAATGAACTATTGCAAACTATAGTTTGCAACTATTGCAGTTTTACAAACTATGATATATATCTTCATTTATTTTGTCTATTTGGGTACATGCTAGTACCCAAATACCATCAGCTACACAGTGATGGAGATGTTGTGTGTACCCAGTGTATCCAAGCCAAGTGTGATTGCAGCAAGAGCAGGAGAAAAAAAAAAAAAGATTTGTTCATTCATTTTGTCAATCTTAACAAGCATTTACTGTTTTTTTTCTGGACACTTGGGGGTAGCAGAAGCAAGCCGACATTTATCATTTTATAAAGTTGATATGGCGCAGGTGTTACCAAGGAGTTGCCTTTTTACACATCCAGCAGATACGTACATGGGCGGATTATGACACAATGGGCCCCTGAACTTAGATAAATTGAAACATTTGAGGAAATTAGTTGCCTGTTGACTGTTATGTGTAAACGAGTGAATTTGACAAAAGAACATTGTTTTTCCTTTTTATTTCAGAAGTTTTCTTTTTTTTTTTGCCTCCAACCTGTAACTCTATAGCTACCGTTAGCTTTTTACTTTCTTTTTTTTTAGAACATTTATAAGACATGTTAACATCAAAATGACATTTATCTCAGAGTCACACCAAACGCTCCTGTTGCAATGGTTAACAATCAGCTTCAAAATGTCGGATTGAAGTCTGTATAAAATCTGATCGGACTGCAATGAAACAGTTGTTTTTATTAATAAATAAATAAAAACTGAAAAGTGTAACAACAAGTGCAACAATAAAGTGAGCAGTTATACTTATTCTAAATGACCCTACTTACTCGGCAAACTGATTCTTCAAGGTTTGAAGTCTGGGTGTAAGCTCACACGGGCTGAGGTTGAGCATTACCTGCTGAATGAAGCAGAACGTGTTTCTCATGTACTTGGGGTCATCCAGGTGCAGGGCATACATTAGTTCAAAAAGGATACAGAAAGCCTGAGGAAGGTCGGCCAGTTCCTCCATTACCAGACTGCCTTCCAAGATGATTCCCATGCTGGAAGGGTTGAACTGTGGCTGCTCCTGATTTATGACTACATGAGTCCTTGTCAGTTAAATCCTAACAGAGAAAGAAACAGATTGACAAGGACAGGACATACTGCCCGTTAGATAATACTGCGTTGTCAATCAAAGAAAATGGCTCAGACTGTTTATAATGAAAAACACAATACAAAATAAACTGTATTGAAAGTAAAAGGACAATACCTGTCTTTAACTGTCAATTGGTCAAGTGCCATATTTGAATCTGTAGATTAAAAGTACTGGTTGTAAGACTTGTCACCGAATCCCCAAAGAGAAAGGCACCTCGGTGGTCTGGAAGATAGTTGACATAGAGTACAAAACACAGTTTGCTAGGTATACTCACATGTATTCATCAAATCAATTCCAGAACTTCCCCACACATTTGTATGACTTCATTGCACATTTCCAGGACTGGAAAATACAGGAGAGTATATGGTATGTAAGGGAAAGATACAGGGGAGGTAAGTGAGAGGAGAGTAAAGGATATAGCAGGAGATCAAACAAGAAAAGAAGAAAGCAAAGCAAAGAGAGATCTTGAGAAAATGGAGACAGGAGATAATAGCAAAGGACATTGGAGAATGGAGGGGAAAAGAGAGCAGAGTAAACAACAGAGGAGAGCAAAAGAGAGAACAGAAGAGATGAGGAAAAAGAGTAAAGGTAAAGAGAGATGAGAGGAACAGAGAAAGAGGGAAAAAGAGAGGGATTACACTGATGTTGTCAAGTCAACCCACCTTTGTGTGATGTAAAAGTTCAGCCAAAAGCTGGGCGGTAAGGCCTTTCTTCTTCCTGAAGAGGTCCATCAGCCTTGAAGAGAAACGGTGAAGTACATCAAAGAAGTTCTCTCTCGTATTTTTTACCACCACTGTAAAAATTCTAAACAGACCTGAAACATCAAACATAGCGAACCATGTACTGTATAAGCCATGATTTGGGTTAGAGTTAACCACTCTTGGGCGGTCATATATACCCATTTTTAGACTGCATGTTTCATTGTGCTATGCATTTCTGTTTGGTCGGGACGTGTATTTAATTCCGGGGGCGTTACATTTATCCAGGGTGAAAAAAATAGCAAATTCTTGATTTAGGCAGCTTGCACCTGCTTAACTATCTGACTTTTTAAAAACAAATTACTATTAGGAGCAATGCATTGCATTTAGGGTGTAGCGAAGATTAGCAAAAAGCCATCTTTAAAATCAGAAAGTAAAGCAGGCACATATTGTCTGAGGATTTAGGCTTTTCTTTTGTTCTGGCTAATTATTTAAACCCCTGGAATTGATTAAGACATCAATAAAATTTAGAACACACAAAACCATAAAGTACTTTTTTTGTAAATACAAATAATATGTGGTGGAAATTCAAGGTAAATCTCCTAGTGAGAGGTGAGTAAATAAGGAAGTTACAACCAAGTTGTCTTTGATGGTTTATTCATTAATTGTCAAAAGAGATTTCAAACAGAGTCAAACTATTTCAGCTGAAATGGACACTGTTCCCACAGCAACAAGTGCTGCTGAGTCTGACCAGGAACAATAGAAAAAAACATATTACTTATACACACACAAGGAATGTGGGAGTGCTAGGCACACATAGTTCTGCGAATATTCTTCCCATGGTACTATCTCAACAGGTGGACGGGAGATATAGTATACAAGGTCAAGTAAAACTCTCTCACAGATGACAACCAACAGTTTCACAGACAGAGAACCAATAACAAAGAAGTCATGGAAATGTACTGCTTAGGCCTCACAGTGGAAATTCACTACAGGGTCACAACATTCTAGCTCAAAACATACAAACTCAAGGCTTACATACAAATGGTTTAAATGAGTGGTTACATGAGAATAAATATGATAAATTGCTATAACAGTCATACAAACCTGGCTTTCTGTGATAGGAGCTGGCCATCGATGTAGCATCTGGCCGATGGCAGGCTTGTTATTGATCACTTCTTTCCTGCGAAGAGCAAAACGGGATTTCCATTTGGCTCTGTCTTCATCATTTCATTGACCAGAACCAGACGAGTTTTGTTTCTCTTTGTAGTCATTTTGAGTGTCGTTGTGGTTGCTTTGTTACACTTTGTAGTTATTTTGTTTCTATTTGTAGTTGTTTTGCCCCCTTTTCATAGTAGTTGTGTCTCTTTGTTGTCTCTTTGCAGCTGTGTTGCATCTCTTCGTAGTTGTTTTGGTCTCTTTTCTAGTTGTTGAGTCTTTTTGAAGTTGTTTCCCTTCCTGGATGGTACGTCTCTTTGAGTGACATTTTGCAGGTGAAGGCCAGGGGCCCCCGGGGCCTGTGCCGGGTAGGTCCATTCAGTAATCCATTCATGGATACCGAGCAACAGTAGTATTCACTTGGAGTCATGTTTCTGGCCAATGTAAGTCAAATATTCACTCTCTTTTAGTCTCCACCAACTCCTGAGGGAATAATCTGTCTCTTTAGCTGCTAAATGCTCCACTATGTTCACCAGCTAGTGCCTGACAGTGTCTGTCTGCTGTTTAGTGGTGAGTAGGTAGTGTTGAGCTTTTTGGCTGAAAACAGCTGCCTGCTGCTGCTGGAAACGATGCTGATGAGTGCGGTGAGATTAAAGCAAACAGTGACGCTCCGGGCTGTAAAACCAGAATGAGCTGAAAGATGCTGATACAGTGTGTAGAACTGAGGGGGACTTTTTTGACCCATTGCTAATGGAAAAAAAAAGTGTAATTATAGCTACTTTGTTAGTTGGAAGTTATTGTAGTGTGATACTTTTAAATAGAATGACATTTATGCAACTTATTACTTTTTGATTATTTATTATTTAACCACTTCATTAATTCATATTTTATATCTAAATATTTTTTTAAGCCTTTATCTCTTTTGGCGAGACAACTGTAAGGAAATCCATGAGACCCATTCCATGACTTTCATATCAATATTGGTTCTTTAGAGCAGTAAACTGATTGGAGTGAACCTCTGCTTTTCATACTTATCATCCACATTTGCGAGCTGAATACCTTGTTTTATTTTTATCTTGAACTGAACAAACATGGTCTATTTTAATCTATTTTGCTTGAAGGACTGTGTAAACATCGGGCCTGAATAAACTTTTATAGACAGTACTGAATAATTAAATTGGTTTTGAATACCAATCTAAAAATATGACACATTCATTAATTATTTGAACTTTTTGAAATGTACAGTGTATTTTTGGAGCTACTGTATGTGACAGTTGAGTCTGACTCTTGGCCTTAGTAAGTTTTTGATGATCCTGGCATCAAACCAAAGTGTAGATACTGAGTAGATACTGTCTAAAATCTTACATACATGGGTGTCTATGAAGGAAAGCAAATCAAAAAAGTTATCTTCAGAAGACTTTGGTGGTATCGTAGGAGGGTTCGATGTGATTCAAGTGACATGAAATGAGCAGGAGATACACGTCTCAGACAGAAGTTAAACTTGCTGTCTGTAAGTTAAACTCACTGATCGATGACTCAAAGGAGAAGACGTAAGAAGCAGTCTATAGTCATCGTGCTCCTTGATAGTTCAATCTCACACTTTGTATTTATTTCCACTCTTTTGTCTCCTCTGTCTCCACTGTCCAAAAATGATTTCCTTTAATACTGCCTCTCTTTGAGGTGCCACTCTTCCCTTTAACAAAGGCCAATGGTCGGATGCTGCGTTAGCGAGGGGAAAAAGCTGCCTCCATATGAAATCTGACAGCCAGTTGGGAATATTACTCAAACCTCTGAAGCATGCACCTTTCAAATGAAGCCAGAGAGAGAGAGAGCGATAGAGAGAGAGAGACAGAGAGAGAGACAGAGAGAGAGTTAAGGAAAGGTAGGAGGGAAAGCAAGAGAGGGGAACAAGCTTATGATGCGTTGAAATGATCCAAGGAACAGTATCCATTCTTTCTCATGAAGCGACAAAACTCTGGATTTCCTTTTTTTTTTTTTTTTTCTGTCAACCTCCTCCTCACGCTATCGCCTCAGAAATCTGTTTTCTGTCTGTTTCCCTGTTTGTTCCCTGGAAAAAAAGTCTCACACTCAGAACAAAAACAGACTACAGGCTAACAAATGGCCAGCTGATGATTGCAAACATAAAAAGGGAAACAGTGATCGGCCATGTCTTGCTATGTAGATAGGGCTGATTGTTATAATACCAAATAGTGCTATTAACACAAGGGTTTGTGACAAGTTACAAGAACTCAAATAGTTGGTCTAAAGCGTCCAGTGTACTCCGTCACTACCTCTGCTTGTCAAATAGTCGCCACCTTTAAAAAGACAATCCATCATTCTATCCGGAATCTGAATGTCTTCCAGGAGAGGCTGAATATGGGGATGACGGCACACATTTTCAGTTTCAAACTACGACGGCCAGCTTTTCACACTCCTTTAAGGGATTTAATTGAAAACCACATATGTTTAGCGCCCCGGTACCTCACCTGGTAGAGAGGCTGAGTCCTTACAGCAGTGGCCTGGGTTTGAATCTGGCCCACGGCCCTTTACAAAAAGACACAAATGTCAACCTCATGGTGCTGCTAGAAGAAACATCAGGAGACCACTAATGTTGTTGGGAGACATTGTCTGGAAACCATGCATGTCTGTACAAAATGTCAGTCACAAAATGATAGTTTTTGAGATATTTCAGTTCTGGACCAAAGTGGTGGACCACCTCTAGATTGAAAAAAAAAACCCTGAACCTGTGGCTTCATCTATTTTCCTCTTTTACATGAAATGCCTCTAGAGTTATCGAGAGGGCAATCTGAATCTCTTTGAAGGCTTTTTAATGATTGTGTTCCCACTTTATCCATATATTGTGCTTCACAGTTAGTTGTATCTTTCATTGACTTCTTGACGAATGGGGCCCATTAGCACAGCACAGCATGGAGCACAGAGTGCTTATCTCACTACCGAGACTGAAGGCACACAATCTATATTTCTTTATGAGGCTATACTTTCTTTACTGTAATACATCCTCTGCATATTTCTTCTCTCTTAATAGCTCATTAGCTTTCGCTCAACTCTGCCGTTTAAAAAAAAAACAAATGCAATTGAAGAAGACACTTATATTATTAAATGTATGAAGAAAAAGCATTAATATTCATCGCCATAAAAATATAGAACAGTAAAAACACAGTTATATAACAACAATCGGTTTTTCACAGTTCTTTATGCAAGTGTACCAAATGTCATGTTGATATGTACTAAGGTTTTACAAGGCTATTAGTAAGCAGTGTACCGAGGCGTCCTTTGTGTGCCAAAACCTCTCCAAAACATCTCTGAAGTGACTAAAGTGTTTTTTCAATATTTGACAACCTATGTTCTTCATACTTATTATTCTTCTGCCACCTTCTTTTGCCACTTAACAAGTTCCACAACCTTCAACGTACAAACTTCATTCAAAAAATCCAAACGTTCAAAACAATTAGGACGTTATTGCTATTACTTTTAATGTCCATACCTTTACTTTATAATGTATATACTAAAATAAATATAAAGTTTTGTATCTATAGGAGAACCCCCGCAAACATATATTTTACATCAACGCATTTAGCAGAGTCCACTTCAAAATTAAGCCAATAGGAATTATTCTCTTTAAATAAACTAGAGTTTCAGCGGTGCTTCTCAGCTGAATCTCAAATAAATAATCTGTCTGCCCTTTAAAAGTAAATTTAAGCATTTCATTGAGTAGCTATTACATAGTAGATTGCTAATGTATATAAACCAAAATTGTATATTTAATTTCTTTTGACAAAAGCACAACAACAGTGTATTTACTGTTTAGTGTTGCCTGTTAACATAGGCTGTGTCGACGTGGTCAGCGTGACGTTACCCATTGGTTTGTGCACTATGGTTTTTAACGCCTTGAAATCGGCATTTTTACCTTTGCAACATCCAAACTGGACAAAGCTGTGGTAATGACCTGTCACATTATCACAAGGCAGCCACGCCCTAAAGCATACGCTGCTTTATTGTCTATTTTACTCTAAATGGGAGCATCATTCACACAATGAACATCATGCTGTATTGGATAAGACTTGAAACTAGTGATTGAGACCATAAACTCATTAGGAAAATGTTTACTGAGGTAAGAAATTAGGTGACAAATAGGGTCATTTTCTCATAGACTTCTATTCAATCCGCCATTAGACTTGCTGGCCATTAGAAAGAATGCAAGTTTAAGGCACTTCCACATTGGGATCACTTTCAGGCCCTTAAGTTGCTGCTTGCCTGTAAAAGAGTGAGGGAGCATTTGTTGCTTTACCTATATACAAAATAGCGACAACTTTATTCTGCTGGCTAAAGTTGTTGAGCAGAGTGTAGAGATAAGCTTCTGCGACAAAGAGCCCAACAGCTTTGCTGCTGTTTCACATTATGCATGAACACAGCTTTTGCATCCCTAATACAACCCTCCTGTTGCAGAACAGATAACAAAACACAGGTCTTTAAAACGAGGTAACCCTACAGAAGCTAATTGGACTCCCGCTGATAGTTGACCACTTTCAGTGGCAGTGGGTCTCAGTTTTTCTCTATCAACTGCACATTATTACATGTCTTTCCTAACCCTGCATCATCACTCTCTTTCTGCCCAATCCTATCTATCCATCTCCCATCCCTTTCCACTTGATTGTGTCCGATTACTGCTCTATTTTTAGCTGATGACTTCCAGAGAACTGTTTATTTTTCTTCTTCCTCTAAACTGACTCTGAACATCACAAGGAGAAGCTGTGTGAAGTCAGCCAGCGGGATCGTACGCAGCATTTTATTACAGCGGTGATGATCTTTGACTGACTTTTGGATGCTCCTTGTCATTCAGTTGAATTTGGTTGATAAAAAAAGGTATGAACGATGTGTGTGTGTGTGTGTGTGTGTGTTGTGTGTGTGTGTGTGTGTGTGTGTGTGTGTGTGTGTGTGTGTGTGCATGGCTTATGTGAGAGGGACAGTGAGGCATTGAGTAATTGCATGCAAAGGCTCTGAGGGGAAATGAGACGGTAAAACGCCTTGTCAAGGGGAATTATTTTGGAAAGTACGGAAAGAAAAATGTGTACAAGTGTACTCTTTTTTTAAGACGGTATATTACATCCAACGAAAGTCCTGTTTTTGCTGCTGTCACACTCATATTAATAAGAGCCTGTTGACTTCCAGTGATCAATACATTGCAGTTTGTTTTGTCACATATTTCCTATGCAATTGATCAATACTGGCTGTTTAAAGGAAGCCCTACTTGGTTCAAATATGACATTGTAAAGACGCAGTTTAATAATAATACCAACAAAGCATTTCCAAGTTATGATCCTGTGTTAAGTGTTCAGTTATGTCTTGGTTTATATATATATATATTGAAATATCTTAGAGTCTTAGAGTCTTGGCCTATTTCATCAAGGTTAGGGAAGGGCAGAGAATTTGGCAGAACCGAACTTTCAAATTCAATCCCACACACACAAACAAGCAAACCTTGAGCAGAAGGACCAGTTTTACACTTTACAATAGTCTGTTTGAGAAAGAACTTGTATGAACATATACCAACAAGAATCTATGGGATTATTTGTACAGTAAAAAAACAAAAACACTCTATGTGAAGATTCTCTTTAAGGTTTCCGTTGTTTACTACTAAATTCTCACAAGAAGTCTTTAATTGAGTTGTTTTGGTGATTGTTTTAGAAGCTTAGGTGCAGTACACTATAGGCGTTATCATAGGACACCAGCTTCTCCAGTATTCAGTAAGCAGAAACCACAATACAAAGATCAAATCAACACAAATGACCCAATATCTCCTCCATGGCTTTGGTTAGGGATAACTGTCAGACATTTCAGCCAATAACATTACAAGTTCAAAAAGTGTGTATGGCGAGGCAGGTTTATACTAAGAAAACTATGTTAGTTCTGCAAGTACAACATATAAATTCTCAGAAAAAAAGTAGAATACACTACTTTAGTGCCATCTCCACATCCATTTTGGGGAGTTTTTCCACCTCTAATTCAAGGGTCTATGGATAGAGGGTGTCGTATTCTGTACAGATTGTAAAGCCACTTGAGGCAAATTTGTAAATTTACGAGATTGGGCTAATAAATAAAATTGGCTTGCCTTGACCCATTTGAAAAAAAAGCCTGTGTCCACCCTTTTTGGCTATGGCTCATTTTCTTTCGTGTTATTTCCATTTAAGAATGAAGAATATATATATAGTTCTTGAAAAGGTCAGGTAAAAACTTGTATTTTTTTTAGAGAGTGAACTTTAAAAAGTTACCTTTTAGAGGAGCAGGGTGTCTGTATCACAGTAACCACACTTTATTCAGCGTTTTATACTTTTGTATGTATTTTTATATGAACACAGAACAGGTGAGGGCTGGGACGTTGCAACACAATCAGTGAAAAGAAAAAAGAGAGAAGGACAGATACCTGTGCTTCTCTCTTTTTTTCTCTCTTTCTTTTATTGATTAAGTTGATATAAAGTCAACGGAGGGAGGGTACGTCTTTCTGTAATTTTGTTTTACTTGCGGCCATAAACATCTTCAGAAAGTATACTGTATGTTGCTTTCCTGAGACTTTTTGGGAATATTTCCAAGGTACAGTAAGATAAAAGAAAAATCGGATTTCAGTTCCAGAATCTCTGAAACTAAATGTCCCACTCCTTTCCT
Source organism: Bovichtus diacanthus (assembly GCA_943590825.1). Taxonomy (NCBI): domain Eukaryota; kingdom Metazoa; phylum Chordata; class Actinopteri; order Perciformes; family Bovichtidae; genus Bovichtus; species Bovichtus diacanthus. The sequence continues at coordinate 965,043 of CALSBV010012173.1, forward strand.
AAAAAGGCTTAACATATGGAAAAAAATTTATTTATTTTGTGTGCACAAACAACTGGGTGCATGTGTCGTATGTCAACGTGTTGGGTTGTAAAGTGATGTCCTCGATGTAATGGTGTCTAATGGTGTCCTATAGTAAATGTATGTGTGTACATTTCTGCTGCTACGAGTGCATTTGCCCATGCTTGCTTGTATAAGTAGCCGTGTCTCTAAGGGAACGTGTTTTTTTAGTCATGGCATGCATGTGTGTGTGTGCGTGTGTGTGCGTGTGTGTGTCAATGCGAACATGGTAATGTGTGCGCTGTATCAGCGTGAGGCACCTGCTCTTGAAGCACTGTGGCGAGTAAGAGGTCTGGATCAGGCTGAAACCCGTAGAGTTGACACCTGTCAGCCTTTTCAGCCCGTCTGCTTAACTGTCCTTTCCTGCATTGGAAAGCAGCTTCCAGCACTGATAACCCACACACACCATGTCTAACACTGACAGCTCCACCGCCTTACACTGGGACATCGGGGGGAGACACAGACCACAGAAGACTGAGTAAACCAGCACAGAGCTCCAAATATGCTTCTTGTCCAGAAGTGTCTTTTTGTATCCTTTGTGTATGGATAATGTACAGTAGGAGGATATAATTAGAATGTCCTAAAACTCCAGGTTACTGAAGTTTTCAGCAAACATTACTCAAACAGTAATAACTTGTGAATGTATTAAGGGGATATTTGTGGTTCGAGACACATTTTGTATTTCTTGATTATTTTACAGCAGCCGGCTGGTGTATATGAGATTAAGTTCAAATAAACGACATCGTATGTGTTCATGTTAATGAAGGAGCATGTCAACCAGTGCAACAGTGTGGCTCAATGACACACAGTAATACAGTAGATCAGGCATTGCAGGCACAGGCTATACTTGTAAGCACTATCAACTCAATGTTGTTGCTCTTCTGGGATTTGTTAACAATAAATAAAATGTAGAATATTATCGTTATCGTGTAAGAATAACCTGTCTTCCTTTTGAGCAATGACTGGTATCTCTTTCTAATTATATAGTATACACAAAGTATTACAAGCAATATTACAATACGTACAGTTGTTTTATTTGCTGGAGGGCTACAGCAACTGCACAGAGTACCGTGATACTGTCATATCAGGTATTCATTTGACAAGGTTTGGTCTCAAAATAATGACTTGCTCGAATGAGAAAACGTAGGCGAAGCTATTTTACATGCCTCTTTTGCTGCCATAACTTTTCAGAGAAGACTAGATTGCAACCAGTGTAATGATTCGATTGATACACAATAAAATGGATTCACAAAAAAAAGTAAATAACCACAGTTATTTAGACCTCACGCCCTTTAGAGCATGTCGTGCCCTCTCTCTCCCCATTTCCTGTCTATTACCTGTACTATCATTAAAGGCGGGGAAACAAAGCCCCAAAAAATAATCTTACAAAAGAAGAAAGATTATTTGAGGGGACTAGCCTTAGCCCTGCAGTCTGCATGGATGAATCTTAATGGCTTTAAGTTTTTAACTTAGCCCGTGAAATATGTCAACATCTACTTGATGGCTTGCCATGACATTTTTTACAGAAGGTTCAAACACAGTTTTTTTCACGAGAAATTGTCATATTTCATGAAATTGAGAACATTTCTTCTCACATTAACGCAACAGCAGTGGAGGCAGAGCAAGAAGAGTGAGAAGAGCAGAACGGCCTTGATATGCTTGGCCGCAAAGGCTGTGTTGGATAGGTGTTGCAGGTTTTGACAGTAGTGCATAGTGCTTGTGACTCTGGCTTCACTTAACTTGACATTTGGTTCGGCATTCCATTTTGGTTCCCAATATACACAACATTGGACCACAAAACAAGTTCAGAGAGTTCTCACGTTGTCTGCAGGGGGAAAAGTTTAAAGGAGAAATCTCTGCGAGCACATTTGGCTGAAATACATGTCATGACAACGTGAGTGATGTGCCTCTAGTGGCTTCATGCATCATCCACTGACAGCAAGATTTAACCGATTTACTCTGTGGGTGTGTTCAAAAACTACACCTGCTCACAGATTAGCTGTCATGACACACACACACACACATACTGACATCTGCACTACATCTCTCTGCTTTTGCAGTGTACAAACACACAGATGGGACTGAACCATGGCCATGTGTGGAAATGTTTGGACACCCACAAACACATAGGAATACACAGATACTCCTACAAACATCCACACAAACATGCAGAGAATGACCATCACATCCCCTGATCCGGTCGCCAGCAGGATTCTGGCTTTTTTCCTTCGTCTCACAATCTCACAAGGGCAAAAACACCTCTGCAAAAGTATAATCCAGAACAGAAAACTTTACAAAAAAAAGCATCTCTCTCCACTGTTCTTTGCCCTCACACTTGTCACGTCTGGTTTGAGAAACAGCTTCGAAAAATTAGAGGAATAAATGTGGCCACTGGGACCACAAACACCTCATCCCGTGTTTGACCATGCATGAACTCCTTAGGTGAAATGTGCATTTAAAAATATTTTATGCAAATGTAATATAATTTAACAAAGTTTCATTTCAGTAGGGTAAGTTTATGGGCATGTCCAAAATAACCATTTTTCTCAGGCTCTTTGTCATTACTGCCTCCCCAGACACAAACGTAGGTTTTGCCATCTTTAAGAGAAACTGCGGTTTTGATACAATTCAGGTTTTATTTTTATATGATTGGTGAGTACAAGTAAAGGATGACATCAAAAGTAAATGATGAGATCTCGAAGCATTGTCGAGGAAAACAGTTTTCCCAACTGTAGCAAATTCATTTGAACATGGAAGTTGGTCGGCAAACTGAGAAGTTTTTACATCTGACAGTTTGCCTTCCTTTTCTGTTCAGAATGCCTTTAATTAAAAAGCCTTTCATTTTGTTTACAGCCTCTCTGATTGTGTGATTGTGTTTGATTGGTGCCCGGTTTGTCCGACAGTAGTAGTTTTGCCAATATTGCGTTGCCAGTGTTATCATCTATGGTGCTATGGTGTTATCATCATCAACCATCACCATGAGAGCTGAGAGCCAGGGATGCAAAAAAATAAATAAATAAAAATAAGTTCAAATAAACCCCTTTTTTCATCTTTAGGGGTTAACCTATAAACCTCCTGAAAATATATGTGTTAACTTGTCAGTCTCTACTACCTCTAACCTGGAAGTAAATATGAAGTAAACATCATTTCAAGCTTCTTCTTCTTTTTTTTATATATATTATGAGTCTTGCAAATTGTGTTTTCTTGGTGGACTTAACATTACAGAATGTCCAGTGAATTTTATTGTTCACTGTCTAAAGTTATTTTATGTGTCTTATACCCAGCGGGCACATATCAATAATAGAATAGAAATAGACAAAAACAGCTTGTCACTGCACCCTGTAAAACCACAACTTGTTTGTGTATCTTGTATAGATTAAACAAACAAGACATAACATGTTAATTACTGAGCTTTAGAGGTACTGGCAGGCAGATGTTGTTACCTTTGGGCAGAGCCAGGCTAGCAGTTTCCCTTTATTTACAACCTTAATGCTAAGGATAGCCAACCGGCTACTGGCTGAGAGCGATACCGATCTTTTCATCTGACTTTCAAGGCCAAGCTCAAACGTACATGGGTATATTTGTACACAGGTTTTTTCCTCCTTTGTTAAAAAATAAATAAATCCTGTCTACACAAGCATGATTTAAAAAGTGCAAGAGTAACTGTACATTTACGTGTAAACATGTAAAAAACTCCAGTTGGCAAGGTTGGAAACAAGGTTTTTTGGCCATGTCTACCATTCATGGATGTAATTATGATGCCCGTAGACTGCAGCTTTATATTCAGTCTATGATGCTGCCGTTGCATGACATTAGTGATGCCTCACAAAGGATTTAAGGCTTTAAGGCGCCCTTTCTCTAACAAGCCAAAAACTCCGTTTTCCCTTACTACACGTCAACATTGAAAACCGAAGTTTCTGAAAGTCTTTACCCTTGCAGAGTTTTACAAAAGCTCCGTTTTCAAAGACCTAAAACGCTGTTTGGGTGTGAACGGACGGCCAAAACACATAGAAAAAGCCTGTGTACATGTGGATTAGTCCGAGCAAAAAAGCCAAAAATTCTGCAGCCTTCTTTCCGTCTATGTTTTGTCAAAGAAGCTGTGAATAATGATTAATTGCACTTGGGAGCATTGCTAGTATCCTCTTAGCCCAGTGCAAGGGTTACAATAATGGGCCAACGTAATAGCTCAGCAAATAACTGTCCCTGTAGTTTATCATTCAGTATTGGCTGCTTTGGTCTCCGTTTGGCTTGTCTCAGCTGCACCCTGCCGATTGAATGAGCAAACATTATTGGTGTGTGAATGGTTGATCTGTGCCAACCACCTCTACCTTGTGATGGGAGAATTTTCTTGCATGAGTGCGAGACAAAATGACACCCACTGGATCAGTTCCAGGAAGGTAAACCCTTTCGACGCTGATCATCAGCCAAGGTGAAAGAAGAATTTGCTTTCACTTATCCATTTACCCCGAGCAAACCTGGGGAGTGATGAAAGCATCCTTGTCAACTATGCCCTTCAGTTTGGCCTAAGGCCATGTCTTTTCAAGGACTGGGAATGAAGACTGACAAGTTGGACAGAAATCAAATATAAGATGAAATGATATCGACACCAACGTTATCCTCACATAAACCTGTCACTGTATGTTATAATATGTTTCATGATGACATTTGCATTTCTATTTTAATTATAGCACACTATTAGAATTTTCATATATTCATACTCATATTTAACACTATGTCTGTGTTGTCAATATTTTTAATACCATGCGGTCTCTTTTTTCTAAAATCCCCCTCAATTTTCCCTGAGGATAAACACATTGACTATACCTATATGAATGTTATTTTCCTCTTCATCTCTGTCTCTATTGTTTGTCTCACATCCAAAGCTTTAATGAACATTTTCAGTTTTAACAAAGTAAGGTGCCTCTTTCTTCATGTGAAGTAATGCATCCCATGACTGGACCAATCAGCTTCCTGTGAGGAGCCACTGGCAGCTCCTAAAGAGGTTAGCGTCGATGCTTCCAAAGCATCAGTTATATCAGAACTGGAGAGTATTTCTTCGTTGAAAGAAGAAAACATGCACAGCACTGAAGGCTTTTCTTGATGGAAAAGATGTTTTTGCTCTTTCCCCGACTGGAGTTAGCAAGAGTTTGATTGACAGATGGTTAATTTAATCACGTGGCAAGTTTTTACTAAGTGCCTGCCCTTTTCCAAACAGTTTCCAGTGACAGCTTCTGAGACGGTTCTATGAAAAACAAACCATGGGGCGCGACAGGTTAATGATCATGTGTCTCCGTGTCAGAATGATATGACAGTGGCTTGTTTTGCATGTACAGAATAATCTATTTTCGGCCATTAATCAGAATAAGACATACTCTGCATGCAGGTTACCGCATTTGAACTAAATTCATAGGCAAACCTGGCTGAGTTGTAGGCCTCAAAATGGTGGGTGTTTATCATGGACATAATGCAAGCACTGCCAGAACTTCCCAAAGAACCTAATTAACAGTGTCCGCACGGTGCGTCTGACAGGTTAAACCCCTGGAGAATCAGAAAGTATTTAACTAACAATGTGACCCTGCTCTGTTGGCCATAAGGTTTTCAAAGCAGTTAGAGTTGTCACCTGTCAGGGGGCGGAGCACCCACTACGCTAGCATCTGTTTCTCTGACACACACGCATACACCACACACAAATAAAATGACTCTCTTTGGATACAAATGCAGATGCTCCGTGCCGTCCGTCTCTAACCTCCAGCACCTGTCCTTTCTTGTCCACAGTGTTAAAGTCCACGGCCTCTGAAGTGCTGCAGCAGATGGGAGCTGATTCCCAAACTCACCTCCTGACTCTCCTCCTGTGTTCTCGTTTACCCTCCAGGCACCTTCGCCCACACTGGCATACAATTATCTCTCATTATTATATTCAACTTTTTCATCTTACACACTAAAAAAAGGCCTGGTTCCAACTGTTATACACAAAAAAGTTAATGAACCGGATCAGGGGTAAGAATGTTATTGCTCTTGCTAATGTTATATGTTATGTCACCATAGTGCCATGACACACTGGCATCGCTAAAAATCCATTTAATCCATTTTTAGCATATATTTAAACAGTGGTTAGAAAAACAGAATTTAAACAGTTTCAAGTGTTTGGGCAAATCTATAGTGATCAAACAATCTAGGAACCCACTTGGCTGTCTGACAACGATTTAGCCTCTGGAATCAACGGCCAATAATTACAAGCTGATTTTAAGCTAATAAAAAGCTCAACCGTCATCAGGCTGTAGCCGAGGGGTTCATATGCAGATATCTGTTTATAGAGATTGGTGATCAAATAACTTTTTTTCCTCTCAACAAGATACACGTTAACCTACAAGGCAAGTGCTTGAAATAATATATGAATAAAGATGAAAGAACAATTCTTGATGTATTAAATCTATGTATAAACACATCATTTAAAAAGTATCACCTTATTCAGATGGCTGGAGTAGTAGCAAACCGTTTTCGATTGACGGATCCAGTAGACATTTGGAGTCATGTTTCCGGCAACATGGTCAATAATCTCTCTCCTTTTAGTTCTGCTGGTGTTTTCCACCAACTCTTGATGGAAATATGTATTCTTGAGTGAATAAATGCTCCACCTGTTCACCAGCTTTTCTCCAACTTTGTCTGTCTACTGTTTGTTGGGCATATAACATATAGTGGGTTTAATAGATGCTTTTTTTTTTTCTTATGAAAATGGCGACCTGATGCTGCTGGAAATCGGGTTGATGAAGGGTTGAACCAAAACAATAAAAATGTGGGCTACAAAACCAAAACAATAAGCTGAAAAAGCCCAAATGCTCCACAGACCTGAGGGAAACGGCAGAGTTGGTGATCATTTTCTGTGGATTTTATCAATACATGCAGCCCCTTTCACGTTCACATTGTAATTTTTGCCATTGTTTATGTACGAATATGGATTAGTGCAGCTTCAAAGAAACATTTCTACATGTATTGTATGTATGTATCTATTGTATTCAAAGAGTCAGATACCTCAACCATCAATATATTACTACCTTTGATTTGCAAAGCTACAGTGAGCAATCAGCTTTTCATTAAAGTTGAACTTAATTAAGTTTAACTTAGTTAAATTTGTTTCCTTATTCATAAAACTTCCTGGCTAAAGGAGGCAGGAGGTGGGTCGTATTCAAACTCTGGAGTCACTTTCAAAGTTGTGTCAGAAATAAGCACCGTCTGCTTTGCTTTTTTTTCTTCTGCAACCTGCATCGGGGGCGTAGGCTAATTATCTATAAATAATAAGGTCATAATAACATTTAAATGACTTCTTAAAAGTTAGTTGCTGCGTCATGCTGTTAATGCGCAGCCATTCATTATCTTTTTTTCTCTTTCACTATGATGTTTACCCTCTATTTTCTCTTTTTTGTTTTTCTTAAACTTAGTTTCTGAGTATTTCCTTTCATTTGATTTTTAAAGCTTTTTGCGCACTCTCTCAAAATGCATTTCGCAGATGGTCATGTGCAGGTGCAGGCCAAGTTACACATCAAGCCAAGCAGGGGAAAAAATGTGCATGTGATGTGATATTCTGGCATGCAAAAAAAAAAAGTCACATTAAAGTTGCTTTCGAAAAGTTTTGTACTGATATTATAAATAGCCATTATAGCATCAAACCATGCAGATAGCAGTGATGGACATGGAAACCAGCAGCTGGTGTCAAGTGAAAACTGTACCCCACCCTCTGTCAAAACTTGAGTAGTCAACCAAAACTGCTGACTCAGAGTTGCTTTGGAAAATTCTGGTTCAGGGACAGCCTTAAATTAAAACTCTTGGCTGTAACATGATCATAGTATTGTTAAATAATCTGCTGCGTTTTTTTATGTTATAAATCATTGAGGATATCATTAAAAGAAAACTTTGAAAAGGGAATTTAAAATGGAAAAAATACTTCCACACCCCACCTCTATATTTACGAGCTACAGACAAAAGTGTAGCGTTGACGTGGAGAATATATAATAATAATATCTCTTGTGTCGTTCTTTACCTGACCCAAACTCTCTTATTGACTTTCTATGCATCCAAACCATAATTTCCTGCATATTTCCCTCCTGTTTACGTCCACCTTTTGAGGGAATAAGTGAAATGCCATCTGTGTTTTATTAGCTGGCACATGACAGAAAGTGTGTGTGCGTGTGTCCAGTGTCTCTGTAATGTACTACTGAGACAATGTGCAACGAGAGGTAATCTCATCATTGAGGCACACGCATGCACGCACGCGCACACACACACACACACACACAGTGATATATTAGGCTACTATCCCACTATCAGTAGGGGCGTCATTAGACTAGACCTGCTACTGCGAAATACACAACACCACAGTGCAAGGGCCTGATCAACGTGTGCGTATATGTGTGTGTTGTACAGGAGAGGATGTCGCTCCGAGAGCCAATGATGATTGCTTGACTGCTTGCTGCTCCAAATCAAAAGGTAATCATGTCTTTTCTTCCCTCACACGTTTGTGCCTTTCATTGTCATTCCATTCCTTCCCTCTCCCCCCTTTTTCCTCACTCATCTCCCGCGTCTTCAGCGTTTCTTCAATTTCGGGTCTTCCTACTTCGTGAAATCTCATCCAATTTGTTCTGTCTCATCTCTTTCGTTTGTTGTGTGTATCTTCCCCCTCCAATTTTCCCCCCTTGCTAATCTCTTTGCCCTCTTATTCTCTCTCGCCCCGCTGTGTCTCTTTCAACCACCTCTTACTCTCCCTCTCTCATTTCCTCTGCAGTGCTTTGGTTCCGTTTAGATGATGCAGGCGAAGAGTGAAAAAACAACTCACCGCCTGTAAAGCATGTCATCAGTTCTTCCGCTGTCTACATCACAATGTCCATTGGGATTGACCTCACTGTAACTCTCTGGAATGTATGTTAGAGAAACTATTGCACGCTGCATAGTAACAACAGCGACATCATCTGCAGCAGACTGCAAAACTAACTTTTTATTATCTGATCAAAGTATCTCCAGCTAAGCTTATTTTTATTAAGTAGTTCAGATTTTCAACTATTGAATGGACTGCCATTTGGCTTTGGATTTGGTACAGACATCTATGTTCCCCTCAGAAGTAATTATAATGACTTTGGAAAATGATATAACTTTTCAGTAGCTTAACATGCTGAGCTTTTGGCTTGTGACATCCTCATACAATAAACAAGGGGTTTGTGCATAGTACACGACATTTGCCACAATTTGCTTGTCTCAGACACATTTCTTCTAAGACAAAAACCCTCAAGTCGGCACAGAATCAGGGTTCGTGCCTGTCTTAAAAGCAGTAACCGATGAGAGTGCACAGGGAAACCAGAGGCACAAGGTAGCACACAGTCACTCATTTAATATGAATGCAGTAGGAGTCAATAAACAAATGTTGCTCTCTAGATGTGCGGTGCGGTTACTCTATGTCTGATGTTATTGAGATTCCTTTATAATACAGGTACATTTGCATTTTTTTTCTCCACCACAACCGTGTTTGTAGCTCATGTAAGTACAATCTATGCTATATTCATGCCTGCTTTTTTGTTTGATAAGTAGGCCACACAGCAAGCGTCTGGGACAGAATAAATCACACCTGCGCCTGGAAAAACTGCCATTATCTGCCCCACAGTGACTTCTTCAGAGTGATTGTTGAAAATTGGGATTAATGGATGCAATTTTGGCTTTTTCCAAGTGAAATAATCTTATATTGGGCACAACTTCATCTGAGATCGGTTGTGTAGTTTGTGCACTCTTACGTCAACATGACAAGTGTCTGGGACAAAAAGTGTCAACCCAGATATATGCAGTATATAAAAATGCTGAGCCTGTTTTAAATGGTGTTCAACAGGTATGGTCAGCTGTATAGTCATTTTGGAGGCTGTAATTTGTGATGCTGTTGAACTGTATTGCGTTGTACCGAGTGGTGTTTCTAATATTTTTTTCGTACAATTTATTGCAATGAGGTTAGGCTATTATAACTATAAAGGTGGGATTTATTGCAGGGCTGTTGTATTAAGCCCCATTCAGACTGGAGTTATGTCTCGAGGGGAGGTGGGGTGATTTTAACATTACCCTCGCTGATCAGTGATTTCAATCCTGACCGGAGAGCGTATGTGGGTAATATTTCACCCCCTACCCAGTATTAATTACAATTAATAATTATTAATTATCTGCTGTTTTTCTGTGTTTTAAATCCCATCTGAAGTGACTTCCTTATACTGTATTTTAAAGTGGATCTTTCAGTTTCTACTGCATGTCTCTTTACATGTCTCCTCCTCTTCTTTTAATCAGCTCATTGTGAAATTTGACTTTTGTATGAAAATGGAGTGAGTCCAAAGTTAATATATGATGGGGAACAGATATGACGACAGAAAGAAATAGCCAGAAAAAAAGCCATCAGGAGAGATATCAGCTACAGATAGGTACGGTATTCTCTTTTGAGCCCAGTTTTTTTGCCCAGATATTTCTTTACATTTTGGCAAATTGGCCCCATTAAAAGTATGCCAAATGATCTATGAGCATATCCTGTTTGCAGTTTACATATGGATGTACAGACAACTACAACTTGATTACTTTGATACTGAAGAAATAAAAGCTGATTTATTGACATTTATTGCCAATGGACATCGGAGATAATCATATCCTTGAGAAGTATAAGTCACACTGGATGATATGAATATGTTTAGATCTAATCCATGCATTCATACGCAGAATCTGTAGGTAGCGCACAATTTTTGGTTTCTGGTTTAGGTTTGTAGTCTGAGTAGTATTGACCAACTAAGTTTAAGAAGGCTTTGGTTGAATGTAGGCAAACAGTCCGTGTGGAGAGTGAAAAAGGTGAAACGCATTGGCTAAAATGTAATGTCTGAAACCATCGGCTATCGTCTGGTGATGATTTAGCTTTTTATTAGCTTCAAATTAGCTTGTGAACTGGCGACTTGGGTAACAATCTGGTTGTAGACGTCGTCTCTCAACTCCAACTCCATTCTCGCATCTCAAGATGATAATCGGACCGTAAACAATTAGCTGCCACACTGGGTGGCTGTGGCTCAGGAGGTGGAGTAGTCGTCCCCCAGTCGGAGTGTCAGTGGTACAATCCCTGGCCTTTGCAGTCAGCAACATACTGAACCCCAAATTGCTCTCAATGGTGTGTGAATGGTTATCAGTGATGAGCATGTGGCAGCTTGTATGGTAGCCTCTGACTCTGTATGAATATGTGTGAATGCCAATATGTTGTGAAGCACTTTGAGTGATTGCTAACATTGGAAAAGCGCTATATAAATGCTGTACATTTACACCTGAACCCCAGAAATCTAACCACTTATTGTTGACATATCTTACTGAGTTATGCCTCTACGGAGGAGTACAATTTTTGACTCAAATGGACCTCACGCAGTATCTTTGTCTCACATCTCTCCCTGCATCGCCCCCTACTCAACTGGGAACACATTTGGCTTCTCTTTTGGCTTTGTCCTGCCGAATGTCTTTGTCTACAGACCACATCCTGTAATTTCTCACAAACGGCTTCAGACTGCAGTGCTCAGGCATTATTAATCCTCAAGCAAGAAAAACTCTAAGTATACAGCAATAGCACTGAATTAATGGGATACATTTGCAATTGATTTTCAAACTAAATTGAATATGGAAGTACCAATTACAAGCATTAGGTTTGATGCCAGATCAACACTAACAGCTTGGTTCACACATGCACACCGGCTAACCTTGACAGCTTTTCGTAAGATGCATCTAGGTAGTATTTGCTATAAAAATGATTGCATAGTTTCTGACAGGCAGAGAAACACATTCACACATGTTCACAAGCATTTTAGACTTGTTGTGCACTGTCTAATCTGAATATTTTTTCTGTAACTCTCTGGACGTTGGCAGAATCCACAGCAGGGAAGAAAAGCTCATCTGTAAATTTAGCCAGTCATCCAGATGGTAAAATAATTTAGTGGGGGACTGTGTTTAACCAGGGACTCCCACACACATTTAGGCCACAACACAGTAGAGCTGGCCTCTCTCCATTGTGGCTTTATATGTTTGTAACAACAGATGCTGCAGCTTCTGCACTACTTTAGCATTTGTTTTTTTAGTTGTGCTCGAATGCATTTTCTGTTCTACTGTGTTTTTAGATTCCGCATGGGGATTATCATGTACTCCCTAGGTTTATTTTGACTTACCTCATTTGTGAACTTATTCAGTCAAATTGTAAATACCAGAAGGGATTTAAAAGAATTGATTTTTCTGCAGTGACAGCATCCCCATTAGTGTTCTCTAGTGGCCATACATCTTTGGCACCGACTGACAGCGTCTTTAAAAAAATACGGTCTATACTTGTTCTTTATTAAAAGTGTCTTGAGATAACTATATAAAGAAAAATTGACTTGACTCGACAAAAGTAATTTGATTGCTACAATATCTGTGTGGGGACACTAAATATATCACTTTAATAAAATGATATCTCCATACGCAAAAAAGCGGTTTGACTTAAAATGAAATGGGGTCCCTTTCAATGCTTTGGCACTCTAGCCTGCAACTCTAAAACTCATTTTATGACCACCAACTATTCTAAAAGTCCCACATTACATCCACCTCCTATTCTATTCTACAGCACACGTTGGTGCTTTAACAAGCACTCAGCCCTGTTCCAAAGCTTCCCTGTCTCCAGGCTTTAGTTTGTAACTCCCTCTTGTTGGCCTTTCCGAACCCACTTTTAGACCCTCACAGCTCATGCAGAATGCTCCAGCCAAAGCTTGTCTTAAACCTCCCAAATTTTTGCACTTTTTCCACTGGCTACTTGCTCACGTTTCAAAAAACTGCTGCTGCCTGAAAGGCAAACCGAAAGGCCTTGATTCAGCCCAACAGTTTGGCCTGGCTACGGCACTCGGCACTCGCCTCTTGCCTGTTAACCAAGCCTCTATCCCTGGCCTGTTATGGCTCTCCTGCCCCTCGGCACCGCAGTTGTGGAATGATGTTCCTGCATTTATCAGTGCTCCACAGTCTGTGTCTACTTTACATCACTTACTGAAAATCCATTTCTTCCAATCCCGCCTTTCTCCCCGACCTCAAGACTTTCACACAAGCCTGACTTCCTGCTCCACCCCCTCGGCACACTGCAGAGGCTTATTTTTAGACCGCTGACAGGATAGATGTTACTATTTAACCGTCTTGACTAATGTAGCACTCCCTGCTCATTGCGCTCTGAAGCACTGGCTCTTTATCCAGTCGATGCTTGAAGAATCGTCACTCTTTTACTCTTGCACTTACTGTAGGTCGCTCTGGATAAAAGCATCTGCCAAATGCCTAAATGTAAATTATAATTAGAGTTAGGGAACACATCTGTGTCGAAGCGTCTGCTTTTGCATGCCTCATTTACGGAGCGTTATTTTCTGTTCTGAAAGTCACGTCTTAAGTATTCCCCAGGGCCATCAGCTTGTACACTCAGCATCGAGCAGAGTGGCACTGCAGAACCTATATCTAAGAAGGTGAATAACTTTGGTGAGCTATTGTTTGACCGGGGAGAAGCCCACTAGTACTAGAGTCACTGCCCCTACCAAGAATACGATTTTATTCGAATTGATATGAGAGTAATTGTTTTAGAAACATTTACTAATTTAACTTTCATTACACTAAGCATATTACAATACAGTGTTTGGGTCAAATTGATCTCTATAAGCAAATGATTAATATGACCAATTCTTTTTTTCCTTTATTTCTCATGCAGATTTCTCTTTGAGGGGGCTTTGTGTGACAAGGTATTATCAATCCACTTGACAAGGATAGCTTCAAGCTTCTTCCCCCGTGGGCATTCGGTTTTACGGTTTGCGGTTTTCGGTTTGTTGGCTTGTTTTTTTTTGCAGTTTGTCATGAACTTCGGGGAGACTCCGTTTTTCACTGGGAGAAAATTACTTTAGTGTGAAAAGACCCAAAATTAACACTATAAGTGGACTACTTGATTACTTTAACAGATTATCTACATAGCATTTGTACGGTAATGATTCTGTCCAAAGTGTTTTTTGATCCATATAAGTCGTTTCCACTGTATTAAGGAAATAATCAAATGGATGAAAAATAGGGCAATTAAGAAAGTATATATTATTTTGTTTTTGCTTTTACTTTTTCATTAATATAATCATTACGTTAAAAATATATATTTTAGTGCTATGTGGTATATAGAACTGCTGGCGAGTAACTGCTGACAATTAAATCTGAAGATATCATTTAAATTGATCCTGTCGCTCCCTTTTGGCTGCTGAGCTACACATAACATTAGCTTACATCAGTCAACGTTCTAATTTCACAGACTGATAAGACAAAAGTATTGATTTTCTGGGGGACAAATTGAGCTCAGGGAGGTTGCTGTATAATTAAACACACCTCATCTGATATCATCCCTCAAAAGGGACAGTGTGGTGAATGTGTGGCTTTTTCCATTGTTACACCAAAAAGCAAGTCTAGCATAAATGTGGCAAACACATAACACAAAGCAACGACTTTCTTTCCTGCATTGTCCCTGTTCTGGACTTTGTTATTTAAGTTCCTTCAGTGAAACATGACACAAAGTCGACACAAAGCTGCCGGAGGAGGCCTGCCAAGGCTACGAAGCATACAATGTCCACGCTGGGTGTCTTCTTTCTTCAGCACCTGGGGTGCACTAACTGATGTTAGTGATCAAAAAAAGACAGATTTCTAACAACTGTGAATGTCCCCTACAGAGATTAAAAAGCATATAGGCCTGACATGTACTGAAGTTATTAATTCCGCCCTTGTTTTTTCTGTTGTCACCGAAAAAGCATGGTTATCATTTTCCAATATGTAGATGTATCAAGAAAATGTCACAAATAGTCTTGTGTGCATGTGGTCACGGCCTAAATAGTCTTGTGTGCACTGTGTGCAAGTCTGTTCCAGTACGACTCAATGACCTTATAGCCACGTGTGCATGCATGTGTATATTTCATTATGTCATGGGACAAACTCTTCTCACAAAACCCAGTGACATTCTGTCTATCTTTGTGTGTCTAAAACTTCACATGAATGTTACTGAATGTTTATGTGTGTTTAGACAGTCCCCTTCGGATTAGCTGTGTTATTGGAAAGGCCAACATCTCTGTCCCAAAATGCCACCTGTGCGTGCGTGCGTGTGTGTTTGTGTGTGTGGTAATAAGATTATTTAAAAGTTGCGCAGAGCCTAGCAAAGGTTGCGTGAATGTTCCACATGCATGAGTAGGCCACCCCATGTCTTCATGTTACACATTAAAATGCTAGAGTGCGTGCGTGGGTGTGTGAGCAGCAGAACTCCTGTAAGCGTTTTGAGTGTGTTCAGACACAATAGCAAGGTTAATGACTATTCTAAGGAAACCAAGAGACAACTGGAAACATTTCCAATTTGGCTTCAGTGCAGAAAGGCAGGAGACGCCAGAGCTGATAATAGACAGAGTCTGGCTGCTGGTACAGTAGATACCCCGTCTGTTGCTCCCCTCTTTAACCTAGTCAGGGTTATGGGCAGAAGGAGACTGCCAAGTAGATGTTTGTTTTGCTGCTTTCTTAAGCATCCTGAAGGAATTTCAGAATAATGACGGCATTTCCCATGAGCACCACCGCCGTCGTGTCATAAAGATCTTAGGTGCGGCCAGCGTTTGCATTGGTTTTTAGGAAGCGAGTGAAGGAAAGAAGCAACTCGGACATACGTGTCTCTGTCAAAAAAAGACAAGGTACATATTTTTTTTTGGAATCACCCGGCTATGTCTAGAGTTAAAGGTAAGTCTACTGTTAAAGCTAAAGAAAAAGAAAAAGAAAAAAACGTTGGACCTTAACTTTTATCCATCATACTCATTTATAAAAAAATTTCACTGGCTTGGCTGTACAGTAGACTCTAATAAATTAAAACATCTAGTAAAGTATCAAAAATTTAATATGAAAAAAACACTTGCCTTTCCTGTACCGCTAACACACCACACTGCAAACTACAATTGTTAAAGGTTATTGATATGCAGTAGAGTATTCTGACATTTACTCAGTGCCCTTACTATCACAGCTCCTGTTTGGCCTTTTACACCAGCAGTTATGTAAAGCAAGAAGCGATTCTCTCCAGAAAACATGCTTGGTCATGCCCGGCCAGATAACCTCACATTGAGCCCACGCCAGCAGATCTCTACTACATTTGTATTCATTGCTTTACCACTTTTATAGAACTCTAACACAGGAAGGCTTTAAACTACTCCCTTCTCCTTTCACTGCTGCTCCTTTCTCCTTGCAATCCACAGAAGGGGATTTGAGCACGCCTTTGATTGTCAGTGACGTGCAACACACGAGGCCTGTACTACGAAGCGGGATTTGGGATTCGCGAGAGAACTTCAGGTTTAACTCTGGGTTTTGTAGATCGACATGTTAGCTGATGTTGCACACCTAACCTGCTCCGGAGCAGGTTAACATCTACACACTCACAGTATACTTAAAAAGTACCAGGAGCAAAGTAATCAAAATGGTGTCGGCCTATGATGTGGGTGATTATCAATATATGAAAGCAACTCTGCTTACCGCTTTGAATTATGTTTTTATATCATTTTTTTATTTGCTCCCAAGTCTGTTTTACACCACCGGTGTTGCAGCTGAAAAAAATAAGACTAAATTATTATCATCCACGTCATAATTTCCCCAAGATGATGAATAAAGTATCTTATATTCTATAAGAAAAGGCCTACATCCAAGCAACACTTTAATTTAATGGAATACACAAATGTAATTATAGCGAGATCTACCCGTGCCCTGTATGGGCAGTGATATCATATACCTATTAACTTACACATTCAGACAGTCGCAGATTTTTTGCCAGCTGTCCTTCCTGCATTTGGCAGTTTAAACTGTGAGCTTCATATATATATGTATATATATATATATATATACATATATATATATATATATATATATATATATATATATCATTTTTTTTTTTTTTCCAAGTCCAACTTTATTTATATTTATTATTTTCATATCTCATGTAACTCTGAGAAAGAGAAAAAGCTATTTAACTTAAACTCATCCAACAAATAAAAATCAACATTATAATCAAAAGTAATAATTTCATTCAACAACCTAAATTACAGGAAAACTGAACACATTGTAAGAAAAGGTGAAGCATGATATAATAGATTTAATAAGTGTACATTACCTAGCAATGCTAGCCAAGGTACCTCAGTGACCCACATTGTTCTCTAGGAAAAACATTGTAAGGACAAAATAAATTGGGTAGGCCAAGTCAGAAAGAAGCCAGAAAACCCCTCACCTTGATGATTTAGCCTGCAATGAGTTCCAGGATGAAACCAAAAATGAACAGTGACATTGAGACAGAGAGAAACACGATGCAGTGGCACCGTCCACAGAGGCATGAGCAGCGCCTGCATCCACTGCCAGGTCACGGCACTGTGTTGGCCCGGTGTCTGAGAGAGAGAAGGTTAACACGCAGCCACACACACACACACACACACACACACACACACACAGAACAATGATGGGGACCACCTACACACATCCAGCCATGTGTCCACTCACACAGACACCACGCACAGTTTGGAGATAGAGCAGGAGTTTATTGCTGTCATAGCTTTGTTGGGGAAGAGACAGTGTTTCCAGGTTTATTTGGTCAGCCAGGTGGTAGTTAGAGATATGTTTTAGGGCAACAGTCACATATGCTTGAGGTTTTGGTTCGACTGTTTTCAACATGGCAGTCGCGTCACAAACTTTTTATTTCACAGCTAAACAGTACAATAAAATGTGTTTCTGAAAACATTTGAAGCGAGAAATAGGCAATCAGAATCTTGATTAGGCAGTGCCGCGGGGTCAACCACCACACAAGCGTCTATGTTATTGGTTGAGGCTGCGACTCTGCCGGTCAAACTTTGCCAAAGTTGTACTCCACTCGAAGATGTAAATTTGGGGGGCGAATGTTCATTTTGCGCATTTGCGACCTTCCCCTTGAGGTTCAATTACAAGATTTCAATTGAAATGGCTGAAAAACGCTGTTTGTGTCCCGAGTGAAACAATTTAAGTAAGACCAAAATGGGTGCCGCCAAAATGTGATGCCAAGTGGTTTTAACCAAGCATCCATATGTGAGGAGTTGAGAGTGAGATACTTGTTGTTCAGCCAAAAGTAAATTATTTTAATGTTGTAGAAATAATCATGCTGAAGAAATATTATATAACATGGTTGAATTTGTGAAATTCTGTTTTGTTTTATCCTCCTTCTCTATGACACTTTAATCCTCTTTTTATATTTTTACAACACAGTGTCTCCAAAGTCTCCAACAGTTTATTTTTTCCCTCCGCAGAGGTTACCTGATTGTCTCCATCCCTGTGTTTGTTTATATATTGGGAAAATGAATGGCATGGAAATGACTGCACGTTTGTGCTGACACGAGTAAGTTTTGATTTGGGTGACCACATCACATTTCCTCCTGCGCCATTGGGCAACATTAGGTGCAACAATATATGAAAACATTCGATTTTTCTCATGTGGGTATCTCCGCCTTTACGCATCATGACACAAAATCTGATATTCAAATCCATGTTCCAAGAAATAATACTAAAATTGTTTTAATTTTGGTTCAATTCAGTTTTCATTGTTTTAGCATTTGCACCTCTGTTTTTATCCTCTCTATATAACCACTGAAGCATCACTGTGAGGCTCCAACAGTCTCTATTTCCATCAGGCTTAGAGTTACTGGCTCAGCTGCACACTGCTCTGTCAGACATAATTGATGTTGTGGGAAAGTATAGATTTGCTGATGCTGAATTGATGTGACAGGTTAGCATTATTGAATCTCGCTGCCAGTAGTGTTGTGATCGTTGAGAGAGTATTCACTGTGAACTGTGATACCTAACTCTCCTGGGATGTCCTAAAGGACAGATATTTAAAAGCTGCCCCCAATCTGGACTTCTGCCTTATCAACTAAATGCAAGAGCATCTTTACAGTTAAGTGATACGTGCTTAAATCTAAAATCTATAATGTGTTATTAATTTGTATCCATCCATACAATAGATTGTCATGAAACATTGACAGTAGTTGGAGACACTCTATGTATTGCTTTTGGAGAAATGATTGCATCTGTGTGAGAATGTTACTCTATTAAATCTCTCTCTCTCTATCTAGACAAAATAGCTTAGCTATCACAGCATAGTACCTTGGACACCAGAAATGTAGAGCCAGAAAATAGGTATAAATTACATCATATACCCTTCCAGTCACTTCATTTCTTATGATTATTGACATTTTCAAACTGAAGTCATGCATTTATCAGACATGTTTGGAACTTCACTGTGGGCTGGAATCTCTGGCAACCAGATTTCTTCTTGATTTAAAATAGCTTCACTAAAATAGTGAGAGGGATGTTGGTCACAGCGGCTGCCTTAACACAGTCCAGCAATGAGGTCTTGTCAAATGGTTATGAGTAATTGGTCTCCATACAGTTATGCATGTTTCCATCCACTGTTGTTACTGTATGTGAATATTAGGATAGGTGTATGGAGATAAACACCTGTGTTTATAAAAACAGATAAACAGATCATGATTATGTCTCCAGTTCCATTGATCCTCAATTGGAGTTTGATGCCGCAAACTCTTCCCTGGGAACGCTCTCCACTGGAAACACAGTCTGTTGAGTAATTTAAGCTGTACTGTCCATATAAAGGGTAAAGGAATACCATATTTAAAAAAACTTCCATTCAGTCTCATTCCCCTAGAAATGAACAGTTCAGCAATTTTTTATGCCACCACAGCAAAATAGAGCTAAATCTCTGAGCCTTCTGCTCTATGAAATATGGATTTTCAGACAGCTGCTGTTAAATCAGTGTGGCAGATTAACAATATTGCGTTTTAAAGCTGAGAAACATTTGACAGGAAGAGTTCGGGTCAAGTATCCACTGTGAACTCTTATTTCTGCTTTGCTGAAACTCCCTTACATCTGCTGAAATGGTTATTATCATTTGAATCGAGCAGTTTGTTTATTTTCCCTTCTGTTGAGTGATGTTTACAGTACATGCAAGCTGTTTAAGGCCAATCATCATAACTGATAGGAGAAAATGGTACTCACTAAATACTGGAATTACTGGAAAAATAATCAATCCAATGATCAGATTCTGGTTGATAAAGGTGATGTGAAAAAAGGTTTCAGAGGGAAAGGACATTTTGATTGTGAGCCAGTGTTGTTGGAGCCTCCTTTCTCAAAATCAATATATGAACTGCGATCCTGTTGAAATATCCTAAAGTATTAGGGTAAAAGCTTTTTTCCTCATTGCTCTTTTACTGACTTGTGCATTTAACAGAGCCTTTACAGTGGAAGAGTTCATTGGCTGGCAGCTAGTAAAGCTCCACAAATGTCATTTTTGTAAGTTTGGGGGTGAAAATGACTCCCGAAAGAAAAGCTTCAGAAATCTCAAGCTAGACCAGTTCCTTCCTTACAGACATCATTATCTAATGTTATTTTTTTCACTCCTTTAAAATCTCTTTTTACTTACATTAGATCAAAGCATAACACTAAAGAATAAGGTCAATCCCAAGATTATGCCTCCCTCTCTTTTTCCTCAAGCAAAGTAACGAAATGACCTCTTCACCATCCGCAATCAAAAAAAAATTTTTTTTTTCTTCCCCAAATGAAAAGAAGACCATCGTGGGCCATCTCTGCAAAAACAGCTAGTCATGAACTTTGACCAGCTACAAGGCAAATATACCTGCACAGTCCTATTTTTAATAGTATATCAACAGTTCCATCAAAACTCCTCCATCAAACTACAATATTATTTTCATTCTTTTTGGCTTCCGTTTAAGTCTGGGGTCATGAGCAAGCTGCCAGTTTCTCAATGTCAGCATCCCACTCTGCTGCTCCATGCTCCTCTTATGGCTGGCCCTGGGACACATTACAAATTTGGTGCCAAATGTAAAAAGGATTTAGGCAGCTAGAGTGATTAAACCCATTCAGGCCAAGTCCAGGCCAGCCTTGGCCAGTTGTTGACAGTTGGGAGAAAAAATAAAAGAGTGTATGGGGGTTAAAAGAGCACGGATTAAGCTTTGCACTCATAACATTGTGAAGGACAGTTAAAAAAGGATAAAAACATTTTTTGCAGGAGAAGCAAAGACATTGTCTTTTTAACTCGTTGTTTTTTTTCTCCCGTTTCTGCTTGTAATCGGACGTAAGGCGTTGGTAGGCCTTTTTGAACTTCAAAAAGAGCAAAGCTAGTTGTTTCATTATGCTCAGCCACGTTAAACATGTCTTAACTCTATCTCCATACCTAACGCAACTGCCAGACACAGCAACTGTTATTGATCCTTTCATCTAACTTTCATCTAGCTTCATGACACCTATCCAACCTACATACCCATAAGCAACACAAGCCATTTCTTGCCCTTTAATTTCTCTCTCTGTATACATATGGTGCATATATATATTTACATAGCATGTGCCTAGTTTACGTGGACTGGAGTCCTATATCGGGCGCTGGTGCTTTAACTAGATATCGTGTTGACAAGCAAGAGTCATCCTGAAATGATTACACCATTCAATTATTAAAAAGACTCATTCGTATGAGAAAGATTAATAATATGTTAGCTAAATTTGCATTTACTGATTTCTGACATTGCCTAAATGTTATCTTTACAACACAAATCTGTATGGCATTTTACTTTCTGCACTACATACCTTATTGCAGCACAACATGCTCTTCTGCTGTACGAGGCCTGCTTTATTCAATGCTTGCAAGAGCAACGTCACATGCATATATTAATTCCTCTCACCAAGTTTTAAACCACCTCATTATGCAGGTCTAATTACCAGATCCTGATGCTCTCTCTATTTCCTTCCCCATTCTTCCTCCCTCTCCAGCACCCCTGTATTTCCTCCTCTTCTTCTCCCCTTCTTTCTTTCTTTATTTCTTTCTTTTTTTCAACCCCTCTCTTCCATATGCTGGCTTGCACAACAGAACAGCCAAATCAATATGGGCGAGGCGATTAATGCACTGGCGGTGGCGATGTACTTATAAAGAGCTTTCATGGCCCAGTGAAGGATGAAATCATCCTCTGAGTCCCGAGATCTTAAAAAGCTGAGGTGCAACGGGGTAAAGACAGATAGAGAGGGGGAGAGAGAGAGAGAGAGAGAAGGCTAGGGGAGGGGAGCGGAGGGGAGGGTGGGGAAGAGTGAGCGAGATCAGTACACAGTTCATTGGATGTCCTCCAATAGGTGAGAATATAAAAGGAAAGAGAAATGAAAAATCTTTTAAGAGGGCATTGGACCTTCTCCAATAACCAAGTAAAAAGAGGCATGAGTCCCCTTTTGACAGGAGGAATGTGTTGGAGAAGCTGAATGAAGAGAATGACGTGGCTATTAATGCTTTCGGTGCTGCTCAACTCCTCTATTTAACGCCTTGGTGCCGCTGCTAAAGATCTCCGGGACTGAAGACAACCTTTAACCATGTTAACAGTCTAAAGTGATGTTCTACTTATATCCAGTGTACTGGTCTGGGAGTGAACAGAGGTAGAAATAAATATGTATTAAGTATGACATTCAGTAGGATTCCTTAGAATTTGTCAATACAATAATCGGCCAGGGCTTTCACGGTGAAGGAATTTCCCCTGCGGTGATATTGATTAACTCAATAGTACAATATGTGGTATTAGTTTTGTTTTTGTAAATTACTTAATTTATCTTGATTTTAGTGCTTTATATTAAAAAAAAAAGCTTTATTGTTAGCATATGATTAGGTATATTGTTACTTTCTAAATGACAAAGATGGATTGTTGTTAGATGCAGAACCAGAAGGGCAATGAGGCGTAGCATTATTTTTCTTCAGCTGAGACACTGGTTGCGTCTGGTTGATATGATAAGGACTATACACAGAAGTAAAAATCATGGCACAGGGTAGAGTATTTCCTCTGGACGAAGGGAGGGCTCAAGCATGTAGGGAGAGAGGACGGACTCACAGGTATGAGAAAAAAATTTTCCTCCGTAGCTTGCCACTGCCAAATTGGTACCTATACATGACTTTATGGCATGTGTCCCACCCCTCCTCCACTGTGATTGGACGGCTAGGTAAAAAGTGACAGTGACCATGTAGCGTTTCGCCCAAAGTTGAAGATTTTTCAACTCTAAGCGACCAGAAGAAACTCCAATCATGCAGCGCTCAGCGCCTTGTCACGGTGCTGGATTAAAAAAAAACTTTAACACCTCTTTGCTTGCTACCCTCTGCGGTTGGCTTGTCGGTTATAGCCATATAAATTACCCCAATGAACAGTTGATAAACCAACCCATATTCCTCTGCTTTATGCATAACCTTGAAGTTCTTTTTGCATAATCTGCACTGTGAATACCAGTGAATTTACTGGTGATGGATACAACTGCAGTACTAAAATAGAACAGCTGCACAATGGGGGCCTTCTAAACATGCAACTGGCACAGGATCTGACGTGATGAGAGATAAATATTAGTTGCTGCAGCTTCTTAATGAGCTCTATCAGATAAAAATGTGCAGGACCGTACAGTGAAGCTCAGCATTGCTGCAGAGCTTGAGTACAGATCTGATGTTTGGTAAGGTAGACACTTGAAGTGTATTGTTAGTGTACTTAAGTTCACATTTTCTGTTAAATTTTCTTTGTGCATTCACACATTGTTAATATATATTTACCTGTTGTATAGTGTTGTTTTATTGTCTGCGTATTAAAGATATCTCCAGTTAATGAAACTTTGCAATTCAAAGTTTGCATAATGTGAAAAGAAGCCTGGAGGTACAGGCCTATGGTAAAGTCAAAAATATATGTGGCACAAACTCAAAAGAAAAATTCTCTGTCTACAGCTGGTTAAAAAAAAAAATAACACTCTGAAATACCACATTTAAAATTCATAAATGGTGCCTTGTGTAGGTATAGTCTTATTCTATTTTAGCTTGTTTTTATTTTCTATTTTTCTTTTTAATTACCGTTTTTAAATTATATGTAAATGTCCTTTTATAATGTGTTTCTTTTTAACTTCGTCTTGATGCCTTTAATGTTTTATGTAAAGCACTTTAAATTGCCATGTTTGCTGAAATAAATGCAGCTATATAAATAATCTTGCCGTGCCTTACTTTCAACCTCAATGCAACTTTAGTTCTGTGCAACTTAAGCCCATGGACACACAAAAGCAATTCTACCCCTCTCTCACCCTCGTTCACACGCACACACATTCACAGACTGTGACTGGTAGTAATTTCCTTCCTAACTCATATGTTGTGATGAAATGTGGTGATCAGCCTAAGCCGAAACGGCTGCCCTCCATATCGGATGGATGACTGAGAGAGAAAGAGAGAGCGAGAGAGAGAGAGAGGGGGGGAGAGAGAGAGAGAGTGAGAGAAAGAAAGATAGAGAGAGAGAAAAGAGAGAGGAAGAGAGAGAGAGAGAATAGAGAGAGAAAGGAAGAGAGAGACAGAGAGAGAGAGAAAAAAGAGAGAGAGAAAGGGAGGGAGAGAGAGGGAGAGAGAGAGAGAGAGAGAAAAGAGAGAGACAGAGAGAGAAGAGAGAGAGAGAGAGAAAGGGAGGGAGAGAGGGAGAGAGAGAGAGAGGGATGATGACTGTATGCATGTGAGTTGTGTTCCTGCTCAAAATGAATCACTTATTCCCGTTCCATAAATCCCTCCTTCCCTCCATCTTTTGATCTCCCCGAGACCCTCCTTCGTCCTCCTCATGGCAGACTGAGGGGGTCTGAAGGAGAAGGTAACAGTGCTTTCAGCTAGAGCAGATAATTCACTGGTTGCCATTCACGTCCAGGGAGAGTGAGAGGAATGTTGGATGGTGAAGGTGGAGCAGCCAGAACAATATGGATGGATTATAGAAACCTTCTTTACGGAAACCTTTTCTTTTCTTTGTGACACTTTGATTCTTTGTTAGACTCTAAAGTGTTGTCCACAGAGGGTATCTGATAATCCAAAGATTTGTGATGGAGTATCCCTTCAGAGATGTCTATAATACTACACTGCGACTGTCTGTAGCTATAACCTTGAGTACTTTGCCCTTGTGCGAAGCCTAATGTGGACAGTGTCTACAAAGGTTCCATTCAGTGAGATGAGTGTGTGACCTTGGACTGCAAAACTTAACTGAGGTTGTATGAATAGAGGCAGTAGTTCCTTTAGTGGCACGCTAAACATAGCTCAGCCACTTCCAGGGTAGAAAAGGCTGTCGGACTTGTAATCAAGTTTGCGTTGGATAATTAGAAATATGGACAGACAGGCTGGGCCTGAGGCACGGGTCCGAGGCTCTTGGCCTTATTGCGGCGAAAAAGAAACACAGTGCTTTCTGTTCCATCAACTGCAGTGCATACGAGATAATGGCGGTGCATTGTTGAAGCAGACAACAGGAGGAAATCAGTTTTCATGCATAGCAAAGTTTGAAGTGGGTTTACCTTTTCCAAAGTCTAACGAATCATTTTAAGGGAGACGTTCTGCATGGTGGTATAGGTTGATGTTGGCTTTGACTTTGAGTATAATTGCAGCAAAGTGTAGCCTGTGTTTTTGGCAGACTTTGAAAGGTGTGTGAATTTCCCAACTGGGACTGCATAGTAGCGTTGTGGGTGACTTTGGGAGGCTTGTCCCATTAACATTGTTCCATTATTCTTATGGCAAAATGTGATGAGAACCACAGATAAAAAGACCTTATGGCTGTCAGTGTATCGGTCCGAACAAAGAACAACGGCAAAACAGGGACAGTGTCATTCCAAGGAAACACATCACACTTGAGTAAACCTTCATTGTATAACACGATACGTTAGCGTGGTATGTCAATGGTCATACTCAAGGTGTAGCCAGAAGAAGTTTGATGATTAAGGAAAACCTTGGGCGGCTTTTATTGTTAAGCAGTCATAGGAAACACAGCGTATTTGTCTTTTTTTCCTTTCTAAGAAACAAACTGAAAATACACCCCACGCACTCTGTGTTGTTTTAGCTAAGTCAGACATGCAGAAGTGGTTGCATGGACCAAAAAGAGAAACTATAGAGAGACAGCGGATCAAAGAATGGCAATGAACTGGCAACAGTGGGTAAAGACAAATGGACATGACATCTCTAACCAACAGAACCGAGACACTTTTCTACAGCAGTATTACATTTAGTTTAACTTCACATTTTGTGTATACCCATTTTATGCTTATACGGCAGCTAATCTTTGCTAATAGTAGAACATACTGTATTATGTACAGTATTTTCCCTCTTACCTTTTGTTGAACTGTTGTGAATTTGAACAGTGCCCTTTACAGCACTAATGTTAGAAATCAAATATTAGTATGTTGTTTTGTTTGGATCTCAAAATGCAGCTGTCCATTAAAGGAACAGTTCAAAAATGTTGAATAAAACCCAACCAACAGTGGTATTGATAGATACAGGTAACTTTTAAGATTAACAAAGCATTTTCAATAGTCATATGATGATGTTAAAATAAGTGTCCCATTAATTTTGTTTTCATGATTCTGCTTCTTTTTCAAATTAATGAGGTTTTGTTAAAATTTCAGAACCACTTGTCAAGCTGGATCTTTTTCTAAAGAGGTCTTAAGAGAACTTCCTACTAGGAAGAAAAAGGTATGCTTTACTCAAATTGTATCTGGATCTCAACTCTCCATTAAACCAGTGCTCCCCTTCACACATCTGCACATTTTTCATTTTGACTGTTGGCAATTTGCTTTGTTTGTTTGTTCATGAAGCATGAACTGAGCTGGTGAGGAAGGTAGAGAGGAAAGACGGACAATGAAAAATACAAAATGTGTGTACGTGCGTGTGTGTGTGTGTGTGTGTG
>CALSBV010012173.1:994485-1072784 GCA_943590825.1 Bovichtus diacanthus
ACTTGTATCAAACATTGGAACCTGCAGGAAGGAATATTTCAGCAGTTGACAGGTTGGGCATTTGGTGGACCTTGCAGCAACCCTTTTTCTATAGATTTTTGCTATTCCTTCAGAGAATCACTGATACTGATTATACCTGCTGATCCAAGTATCAATTGCTGTATCAACCTGCTGTAACCAATTTTTTAAGAAAGTGAAGCATCTGGTAGATCTTGCAGGGATCATGTTTTCTGTGTTTTTTCAAAGACCTCAATAATGATTTACCAGAAGATGTCAACTTGAGTACATGTAGTAATATTAAATTGGAAGTGGTGGGATTTGAACCCACGCCTCCTGAGAGACTGGAGCCTTAATCCAGCGCCTTAGACCACTCGGCCACACTACCTGAAGCCTTTGTTGATTCTTGCAGTCACTGAGCGAGTGAAGGAGGCAAATAGACAGGATAAATTGAGATTATTCACTGAAACCGAATCATCTGAAGGGACATGATTGGAACATATTGTTAATTATATCAATTTCCTGGGTTAGAAGTATTGTGAACATAGTTATGTATCAGTGTTTTGTAGCTTTGTACTATGAAGCAAGTGAAACTATTTTAATATGAGTACAGTATAAAAGGACACTAACCTCCTGCTTATTCAAAGCTTTTACAGTTAGCAGAGAATGGTTTAGATGCATCGACGAGTGGGTTGTGGGCCCAGCACGCTTCCGCTGTGGTACTCTGCTCTCTTTTTCATATCCTGGGACTTGCAAATCACTGATTTACTACTTGTATCAAACATTGGAACCTGCACATATCCTCTGTCACCAGATAATTAATTGTAACTTTGATCTTCTGATTTGTCTTCAAGCCCCATCATCAGTTTAAAGTACTTTGTTTTTTGACTGCCTGCAAAACTAATGACATACCTATCAGTCTCAGCTGTACTTTGTGTGTATTGCTAATTAGCAAATGTTTGCGCACTAACATGCTCAACCAACACAAAGAACATGTCAAAAAATATACCTGACAAGCATGTATTGCGGATGTGAGTACAAGAGCTGCTAGAAATACACCAGCATCTTACCACAAATAGTGAAAAAGGTCAGTACTTTTCAATTTGCGTACTTTGTTTTTAGCCTCCAGACTTTCTGAAACATCGAAACAGCCTCAATCAACCACACGTTTAATGAATAATAAATACACAATGAGACCAAGTAACTCATTGTCTTCCCCATTTGGGAATATCACTTTTGAATCAAAGGGGGCTATTCAAAAGACTGACCTTCCAGTCACAGACAATAAAGACACTGTCCCTCATTTGAACTCAGAGAAAAGTTTTGGTCATTTTCTACTGAGGGCAACTTCACAAGTAGAGCCATTAAATTCTATTTCACCCCTGATAGAGCCTCAAATAGAGTGAGTGTGTCTCTGTGCATTTAGTTTACGACGTGCATTGTGTGTGTGTGTGTGTGTGTGTGAGAGAGAGAGAGAGAGAGAGAGAGAGAGAGAGAGAGCAGAGAGAATGTTCAAGTCTGTGCATTCATGCAGGCCTTTTTCAGCAATAGTATGTGTGTCCGAGTCAATTCAGGATTTATTTCCTGGCACACTGGGTGTGTCTCAGATTTGTGGAGCGTCATTGTGTATGCGTGTGTGTATGTGTGTGATAGCGAGTCTGTGTGTTACTGTCTCAATAGCCCATTTCCCTGAAGTCATTTCTCATCTCGGTGATGGTCTTTGGTTCAAGGATGCAGGCTCATACCCTATAGTGGCTTTTTTTGTTTTACCACCACCACCAAACCACTACACAAATAAAGCTGAACTGTTTTTTTTTTTTTTTTGCCACTTTAGGCGCTCCAAGCAGAGGGCTGTCTAGTTTCATTATATTGCCGATATCTCCAACACTCAGCAACTCACACCAAAATGATCTAGCTTGATAAATAGCACTACAATTAAGAGGAATAATGTGTACATTTTGGTTGAACTGTCCCTTTAACAGCTGATTTTAGTGGTAAATACCAGTGTAGTCCAGACTAAGGGAAAACATTATATATTGTGACATTTTAGTTCTGCCTGGTCACACTGGCATTTTATAAATGAACCAAGAGGTGTTATGTAATTTTTGGGCCAATTCCTATCTATTAGTATATACATATATTAAAAATCTATTCAAACCTTAAGATTCTATACATAATTTGATCCTAGACTGTCCCTCTCATGTTAAAGGATATTTAAGTAAACCTTAAGGTCAACCCACATTAGTAATACAGTGGTACCTCTGCTAGATATATTTGAGGTTGGGTCCAGGATGGGAATATAAAGCCAATATGCAAGGCAAATAAATTGGTCAGAAAACATTTTAAAATATTTAAATATACCAAAAAAAGAGGATCAGTAACAGTACAAATATTAATAGTAAGACGATGCACCACAAAGTATTAACATTTTCAAAAAGACAAGCCTTGAATTTCATACTTTATTTGAATGAACTTTAGCACAGCAAAGGTTCAGAGAGTGGTGAGAGGTTGAAAAACACACTACTCCCACCTTCCCTCCATCATCTTATTATAGTACTAACAGTGTAGCCATTGCTGGCTGCTAGCTTAAAGTCATGTCAGACCACAACAAAGACAAGATGTGTGGAAATGTGTGGATAAGGCTGGCTGGACCTAAATACTTCTCACAAATGTTTGCAGAGCAAATGTTCTGTTGTGATAGATTGTCTGTGATAGACTGCAACAGTAGAGGCTTACAGAGAAAGAGGCCGCGGGGGGTCGGACTCATTTCTGATCATCCTCGAACAATGGTGATCATTGTACTTGTACATCCAGTACTTGTGCTGTACGGGCAGGGTCAGTGCGGCAGCTTATGTTGGACAAAGCAAGGACAGAGAGTGTTTCAGGTTACATCTGATTGCTTCTCACGCATGGAGACAAGACATATTTTATATTGGGAGAGATTACAACGGCGAGTTCAGGGGGTGGAGTGGAAGTATGGATGCGTGTGTGTGTGTGTTTGTGTGAATAATATAGAACTGACTTTGTTACATGTTTGGAAGTATGGTTGAGAGAAAGGAACATTGTGGAAATGTTTCTGAATAATGTCAATCCATTTAATTGCTTTTTTAAAAAGGTCTGGAATCAATCAATACCTTCCAGTGTGTGGAAGAGAGGAGGACTGGAGGAGTTAGTTTCACTGTAAAAGCGTCAGGAGCCAGTATTTTCCAAACAGAACGACCAAATACTACACAGTTAGCTTTAAGAAAAGATCATGGCTTAGGGTTAAAATAAGTTAACGTTGACTTTTGGTTTCACACGGGACACAAACAGCGGGAAAGTTGCTTGTGAAACATCTACAACATTACATAGATAGATGGACCAGATATTTTTAACACTTGTCAATGGTTGATAATTGGTTTGTAAACTGTCTATAAACATTATTTGGATGGCTATTATGAAGTTGCAACTGATGATTATAATACCATTGTAAGTGGTTAATAAATACTTTGTATAGCATCGAAACACATTATTTGGATAGATAGGTAATACTCTGTCAATAATAATAATTAGTAAAATGGTAATAATTGGTTTCCGGTCCATCTATCTATGAAATGTTTATAGATGTTTTACAAATTACTTCTTAAAGGCTTGCAAATCCTTTGGTAATCATTCACAAATACTCGATAAATTATATAATATGTATAATGTGTGCAACAATAAATACTTTACTAATGTAATCAGAACGCAATTGTTATCGTCTCTTATCAGCTATGATACAATATATATAATTTAAAAACTAATTATTTCATATCACACAAAAGAATGATAAAATAACTTAAATCATTCCTAGTAATAACTAAACATTATTAATTATCATTAAATTCTTTGTTTACAGTAAAATAACTATTAACTGAAGTTTAATAAAGTATAACCTCTAATTACCCCCATTTAAAAAACCCAGGCAAACATTTTGGATGAAAAAAAACAGTGTTTCACCTTGTATTCCACTGGATATTTATCCGGTGAAGATGCTGTGGGCCTATGGATCATCCATAAGTTATAATGGAAAATTCAGTTTCTGATTGTTCAATGTCCAGTGTTCATAAAACGTATTTTAGTTAAAAATTAAAAATAAAAGACAGAGAGAGTGAGCGACAGAGAGAGAGAGAGAGAGAGAGAGAGAGAGAGAGAGAGAGAGAGAGAGAGAGAGAGAGAGAGAGATCAAAAGCTCAGTATGAGGATGTGGAAATATATTTCATAATTAATTATATGCCCATGTGAAATTTGTTGATGCTTTGAAATCACAAAAACTGCATTGCCAATGAATATTAGGTTAGAAAATACAACATTTGCCTGATTTGATTTGACTTCTAGAATAAATCTTGCCCACGTCCAGTCTTCTATCTAAATACATTTTTTAGATGATGATGATACATGATTATGTTGTTGGCTGAACAGATACAGATACAGATAATGACGTCTCTGCTCTCTGCCAAAAATTGACTGTGATGGAGCTCGCTAACTTCTGTAACAACACACTCCCCATGGTCCAAAAAAGCTTTTACTTATTTTGTCGAAAGACGTGCAGTTAAAAAAATATGGAACATTCTCAACATCGGTTAGATCTTGGGTTCTTGAGTTGTGCTCTGAGTCATTCTCTACTATGCAGTTAGTGATTGATAAGGCAATATAATTTGCAATCAAAGCCCTCACAGGTCATTAGCTACTCACTGAGAGTAAAATCTTTAATATGCTACTGTTATTGAGTTAACAAAGCTGCCTCTGCTTTGCATTTGTAGTTATAGTCAGTGCCGTTCTGGTGTTTCTGTTCCGTTGAAGCACTTCTTTAGACCTACAGTTGTGTACAGTTGTGCTGCTACTCTGTGTTGTATTATGCATTATGTTGAGTTTTTGTTTTACAAAATGATTCACCTCTTTGGCGGTCATGGCATCAATCAATATACCTACCCATTTCCACATGCTCCCTGTCAGAACATCTATTGATTTTTTAATAAGTGACATAGGCTGGCTCCGCTAAATTACTAGCTAATGCTAGCGCTATTTAGCTAGCTTGGAAAGCATGACGCATCCATCATTTATGCTATCTATGATATTATATTGGGATGCTAATTTTGGCTAGCAAAAAACATGCTTAAAATTAAATGTACTTAACCAGAAAAAATGAACAGCCAGGTCCTTATAGAGTCTTTTAGTACAATGTAAGGCTGAACAGCTGAGCGGTAGCGATGTCTTGGTAGCAACGCAGTGAAAGGTAGACACACCATTAAGCATACCCTGCTTTCTATTTTTACTCTAAATGGGACCATAATTTACTAAATGAACACCATGTTGTATTGAAGAAGACTTGAAACTAGGGATCGAAACCATAAACTCATTAGGAAAATCTTAACTGAGGTAATAAATCAAGTGAGACATAGGGTCATTTTCTCATAGACTTATATACAATCAGACTTATTTTTGTAACTAGTGGAGTCTCCCACTGTCATTGGCTTAACTTTTCAAACCTGGAGCATGCCCCTTGGTGGGTAAGCATTTGGCTAAGATCAATAAGATTGAATAATGAGGAATATGGGCATTATAAATCTGATGGTAAGACTGGGCATAAATATCTATAATTATGTACATACACAAAGTTTATTCCGTGTAAACTTTTATGAGTCTGACTTAAGCTGCTTTATCCCGAGCTTCATATAAATGTACCCTTGGAGTGTTTTGATAGCTGACAGTTAAATACTCACCTGTAATTTCAATTTAGTCAGTATTGTTGTAAGAGTGTGGTTTGGCAGAATCCATTGTTGAGCTCAGAGAGTACAACAAATCAGATGTCAAGCAAATCAAGGAATCAGTCACTGTTGTTGTAGCAGGCACTGAAGCAATGCTATAGTCATATTTCAGTTATGACCATGCTGTGAAACTCTCATGCATGCCTGAAGAGATCCTTTAAAGCTTAAAAAGCTATTCCTAGGCATTCATCCTAGTATGAATGAATTGCATTGCAGTAGCCTTTATAGTGCTTGATTAAACATTTTCTTTTTTTCTCAAAAAAACTTTCTGCTGCTCTCAGTTTTCTTGCTGTTTTTCTTTTGCAGAGAGATTTTTAAAAGAGTTAGTATATACTCTACAGTGGGGGGAGAGTGTTGGTCACAAGTTGCCAAAGGCCATGTGAGGATTACACAAGCGGTCAGACCAGACAGGTTTGCATGCAATCCTATTTTTTAATGTGCCCCCAAGTCTTATTTTACGTTGCTTTTTTTGGGCATTCAAATGTCTAGTCACATCTGATTTATGAATAGCAGAAGTCACACACACATTTTGTTAATCTGCTTTTCTCTCTCCCAAATGTGACGTAAATCATTAAATTTAAATAGGAAGTACAGCGTACTGTTTAATTCCTACTAGAATTGATTTTAATTGCATGCATAAGCAATGCCCTCCGAATAAATTCTATTCTGCTGATCTTATTAGATAAAATAAATTTCAAACAGGGAAACTTTATAAATGATATATCCCATGCTGTAGGCTTTGGGCTGTTGATGACCTGAACTTAGATTGAATTTGTAGTTTATTTTAGCTCTTAATATTCGAAATACTGCAGTGACCAATTGAAGTGTCTGTTACTATAGTATCCTTTGGCAGTCAAAGAATTCACTTAAAATCGCTGTTTAATTTTTTGGGACATGTGGTAATCACTTAATTTGTGTGGACATGGCCAATGATCAATATTAGTTTGATCACCACTCATTAAGTGTACCTGAGTTAGCATTTGTTAAAATATAATACAAACCTTTACCAACCGTTACCAAGGTATGCTTCGAGCCTGTACTTCAGTGACAGTCAGATACACTACAATTACAAGAGCAAGAAATCCCCAGATGTCATACTTCATGAATCGGTTTTGAGGCTGTTATTCATGCATACTCACCAACTCAGTGATGATAATCAAGATAGCAATATACCAGCATGGCTTAATGTTCGTCCTGAGTGAGTATAATGGAGAAAGCAGGCACCATCTTTCTGTTTCAGTTTCACAATCACATTCAGTAACATACAGTATGAAGGTTCAGTTCATTCAATGATATACATATATATATATATATATATATATATATATATATATCTAAGCGTGTTCACATAAAAGGGCCGGTGGTTGCAGCATATGACCAATCACAAACATGGACAGGTGTACTGTCATAAGGGTGTCATATTTCACAAATGAAGAGCAAACTACAATATTAGACAAATACAAAGAAGTTTAACACATAATCCAGGCTAAAAGTAAGACGGTTTAAACTGCCGAATGCAGGAAGGACAGCTGGCAAAAAATCTCCCACTGTGTGAATGTGTAAATAATAGATATGTGATATCACTGCCAATTTAGAGTATATTGATAATCACTCACATCATAGGCCTACACTACAGTCTGTATGACTGCAAGCACACGACTCCGACGTGTTACACGGCAACACACGGCTCAAGAAGCTAACACAAAGTGAATGTATATGATTTGATTTGAGCAGACTGTACGCATTGCCTTGTGTAACTTTGCTCCAGGTACTTTGCTGTATGCTGTGGGTGTTTATTAGATACTAGTGCAGTGCCTGTTTAGGATGTGCTCGTGCCGCTGCTTCTTTTGTATCGAAGTGAGTCTATGCACACATTTCTGGTAGAAGCGTTACAGTGTACGCATCATAAGTGCAAAAGCTGCAATGACATTTTTTTTTTTATGGCCTCAAAAAAGTCAAAGCCACATTAAATGTGTATGTCCCACTCAAAATTCAGACTGGCCGACTCCATAGACCAGGGCTATTCAGCTACATTGTTCAGGGGGCCACATTTTCAGAAAACTAAGGGCTGGGGACTGGAAATGAGCTACCTATAATTCTCAGGGGGGAGGACCCACTCGACCCCTCTCTGGCCTTATGACCACCTTCTCTTTTGCTACATTGTGTTTCTTGGGTAGCATTTTTGATATACAATCCAGATATAACACATATTTTAATTAAAACATAGGATAAGAAAGATCTATGCTTCTCACCATGGGGCGCATGGTTTTAAAATGGGGAGCAATCTTGGAAAGATACATAATGGCGGGGGTGTCTGTTGGGTCGTCCCTCAGAAAAAAGATGTTTAAATTTCCTGCATTTCTACAACAACTAAACTCCTGGATTAAATCAAGAAACGGCCACATTCTGTTCTATAACAATTTTGTCAGTATCACATAGTGAAATTTGTGTTTCGGAAAAACAGTAACCATTCAGGCAGAGAGTGGTACTGCAGCACGGGAGACGATGAAAGCCTTTCAAATCAAAATATTAATAAATTCAGATGAAATTCTGTGAGAAGTTGATAAGGGAAAAGTAGCTGAACTCAGAAATACACCACAATAACTGTAGAAAGCGCTGTGTTGTGTGAAAAGAAAGTCACTCTCGCCGGACTGCTTTCTTACTTCTGTCCATTTCAGAAGAGAAGAGGGTGAATACCTGGATAGAATTGAAATAATAGTTTTACATGTGCTCTTTGGTGGATTATGTGTTTTGAAAAATTACAGGAGATGTTTGGACAGATTGTCGGTGGCTTGTAAATGTTGGATTTGGCAGCATGAAATGTGTACAGTCTGCCCTCTGCTGGCCTAAAAAGAAAAGTGCAGGCAGAATAAAATATGTTGTTCTTGGGGAGGGATATTAAGTGCATCATTTTAGTTTATAAAGGTGAAGAGGATGTACAACATCGAAGGTCAATTCTTGATTGGATAGATTCAGAAAGAAGAGCATGGGAATAAATTACAATGTAATAGATTTGTGTATATTTATTGCTTTCCCCCTGACGGTCTCTCGCTGGTATACGGCCGCTCCAGGCACTTGTACCGTAACGGTACAGATAAACGTCTAACACACACACACACACACACACACACACACACACATCCTCATTTCTATCACTGCTAGTGGCCGTTAGTGGCCGTGGCCGCACTGTTGTGTGGATGTTGATGCGCTAACCAAAGTGTCTATAGCTCATGTGCTAACCAAAGTTGGGTTTTCGCAGTTTTCTACAGAACCGCTATTCCACATAACTTCACGGGGGTACTGCACTCCCTCGGGTCCTCAGCAACACACACGCCAAGCGCGAAGTACATCGATCCGAGGGTTGGCGAGATAATGAAAACTCACACACCCACACACAGAGACTTCGGTCATTACAGGATGATGAACGTAAACATATTTACCGCTGTGTTATTAGTATGTTTTTTTTTTTTTTATTATTTGCTCACAAGTCCGTTTCACATCACCAGGGATGCAGCTGAAAAATAAGCCTATAACTTCTTCGTATTATCTAACGATCTGCGCATCAAGCTGTGATTGGTTAGTAAGCGGTTATTTACACAAGTTGATCTCTTATCTGGAGCATAACCTGCTTTACACAAGTTGATCTCTTATCTGGAGCATAACCTGCTCCAGAGCAGGATAGGTGTGCAGCATAAGGTACCATGGCGGTCTAACCCGGTAAGACTCACTGCTTCACAACCACGTCAGTAAACTCCTCTTTTGGAGAAGATCTCAGCACAGCAGCAGTGGTTCAGGGAGAGGGCTTATGTGAGTGACTTTGTTCCCCCACCTCAATGTCTTCCAGCCTTGTTCCTGCTGCCAGCATTTCCTGTGCCTGATCCAGTCCCCAAACCCATTCCTGGAAACCTGCATGGCCCGGGAAGGTCCTCGAAGCTTCCGCCAGCCTCCCGGGACTTTGTGGAAAGAACTCCACAAAGTGTTACTTCGGGGCCTTGTTTCAACCATGCCAATCCGTTCCAGTGCACAGCCCGCTAGCTTTCGATCTGCTCCTCGGCCCGCCAGCACCAGCAACCCTGAGCCTCCACTGTCGGGCTCTTCGGCTGACACCAAGCCAAATCCTGCGTTGGGAGACCGTACTTTCACTTTTTGCTTACTTATGGTATATTATGCCGTTTGTGGGCTGCCTGTAGATGAGATATGCAAGTATATCAGGCCAGTATATTGTGCTGTAAATTGTTGGTGGGTAAACATATCAGAATTTATTAATCCCATGAGGAATGGACCATGTGTAACACAAAAATAAAGAAATCCGTTCATTGGTTCATGTATGAAAGGAAGGAAAACAAATCTCTTCAATCTACTTGACATGAAGTGGTTTCAGCTTTTCTATTGATGACACATCTGCAATCACAGGATGAAATTAATTTAAGAGGCTGATTCTGTTGTCATGGCAACTTACAGTGAAGTAATGTTTACATTAAACTCGATTAGTACCAACAGTTCTTCAAGTTTCACTTGCCTCTGGGGGAGAAATACCTGCCAATTTTTGTGTGTAAAAAACCAACTCCTTCATAATTCTGACTATTTTTCCCCTGTCAATAAGAAGAATAGAATAGTTGAAAAACCTGTGATATTGTTTGGCCCTTTTGGTTAAATGTTTCTAAAATCTAAAGTAAGTAACACTCAACTTTAGATTGTTCATTAAATAAAAAAATGACAGTCAAAACCAAATATCATCAAACCTGTGAAAACATGACATTTTTCACATCAGTTTGAGTGGCTGCTGCTGTTCATGTTCCTCTTTTCATGAGTGGGAAAAAAACCGCCCCTCCTTTGCCAGGTGTCAGTGTGCAAATCTCTCAGCGCTGTGGAGGGCTAAAAGTGTCAAGAAATGTTTTCATGTTTTCCTTTTCTTTAGTTACAGCTTCATGTACTTTCACTGGGTAACAGCGAACATAATCATAAAGCATTGAAAACTGATTACTCTAGTGTGACATTTCAGATGGAGAGCTCTCCCAGCTGCAGAATATGTTTGTGTGATTGCTCCAAATCAATGAATATGTTTGCAGCAGCCAATTTCCTTTATATCATAGCAAATCATGAGTCATTGGCCTCAGGGTTAATTTGTGCAACACTTGCTTTGCTGCTGAGCCACAAACAGACAATAAAATGGAAAATAAGACAGCTATCCTATTGCACCTTTAATATTAACACTGTTCATGTTCCTGAAGGGACTTGGTATCTTATACAAGGGCTGTGTTAAAGAGGAGCAAAGGGTAAAGTTTATATAGTGAAACAAATAATAGAGTTGTTCGGGTCAAATGTAATGGTTG
Source organism: Bovichtus diacanthus (assembly GCA_943590825.1). Taxonomy (NCBI): domain Eukaryota; kingdom Metazoa; phylum Chordata; class Actinopteri; order Perciformes; family Bovichtidae; genus Bovichtus; species Bovichtus diacanthus. The sequence continues at coordinate 1,005,602 of CALSBV010012173.1, forward strand.
ATCTTAAGTTGAAGTGAGGCATCCCAGTTGGTAGAGCTCGCTGTCAAGTGGATCAATACATTTATGTTCCTTATTAGCCAAATTTGCTTCCATGTGTGGCTGTCCCCCAAACATAACATGTGTTATGCTGACGCAACTGCAGTGGTGGACTGTAACTGCGTACATTTAGTACTGTACTGAAGTACAATTTTGAGGTACTTGTACTTTACTTGAGTATATCCAAGTTATGCTACTTCTAATCATATACATCTCCGAGGAAAATAATGTACTTTTTACTCCACTACGTTTATTTGACAACATTAGTTACGTTGCAGATTCAGATTGTTAAAACTAAATATAAATCAGCTAATAAACTGTGATGCATTATTATAGATTAAACTGTTTCAAATGTTGTTATTCTGAAGCCTCATTTAGTAGGATAACAAAACAAGATATTGCCATGCTTCTTTTCCATATAAACAAATGTCGAAACACTTAGGAAGAACACACTTTAAAATGTAACAAATAAAAGGTGAAATATATATTAAATTAAGCAGTACTATATAAAGTAGTTGAAATTATCTCACCCTTTAACAGATATAAAATTAGTGATGCTTACAATTTAATGCATTAATAATTATAATTCATTATTTTAATATATATTATTCCGAAATGGGCCATTCTGCATAATGAGTTGTTTTACTTAATATATTTTATTGATAATACTTTTGTACGTATACTTAAGTAAGAGTTTGAACGCAGGACTTTTACATGTAAACAGAGTGTTTTGTACGCTCTGGTATTACTACTTTTACTTAAGTAAAAGATCTGAGTTCTTCTTCCACCACTGCCCAAGTGACACGCGTGCATAAAAGTGTGGTTGTGTCCCATTCTCATCAGGTGGGAAAAGACACTTCAAAGAGTTTGCTGTTGCAATTGTAATTGCTGACTATGTTATTTATTTAGTTTAGTTTAGACTTCATCTGTTGACACCAACAACCTCACTGGATTCACTAATTTGTTGGATTGCCTTTGTTTAATGAGCTCTCATATTTTACACCTCTAAGATTTTGAATAAATACAATTGTTCCTGGATTTTTCTAGGCAAACCCAAAGTCTACATAATAGTCCATAATAATTCTTGGCTGTTTTTTTCATTTTCAAATAGCTCCTTTTAGTATGTGCAATGCATCCACAGTTGAAGATAGTAAGATACTTTGAGAGAAAGAAAAACAGAGTTAGTGCTGAATCACAATTTGACTTACAAGGTTTAAATGCACAATTTAGCAACACAATCACTGTCTGAAAAAAAAAGGCATTCTTAAAACTGGACTATAATCCTGCTGACAAACAAACAAACCGAACCGAAACCATAACCTCCTTGGCGGAGGTAAAAATGGCAGCGTATTTCTTTTTTCCTATGCAGGAGAGAGTAGCCTTTAGCATGTTTTACAAACCCCCCCTGAAGTAAAAAAATAGTTGTGCATGTACAGAAAACAGGTCACCTCTTGCATTGACAGACAGTGTAATTCGATGCACAAAACGTGAATAAGCTTTTAACAATCATTAACGCTCCCGACAGACATATCAGCTCACAGTGGCTTTTGTGAACACTGCTGGCACCACTTTATCTCACTTCTAACTTCTGCCTCGCAAACATCATTTAGCAATCCACTGTTAAAGATTTCTATAGTTTAAGAGAAAATCCAGCCTGAATCGTTGCCATATGAAAGCAATAAGCTGCTTTGAAAAGGCTTTAAATGCCTCATTCACTCCACTCAGTTTTTTAAGGAATGCTTTCAGGTGTGTATTTTCATATCAAGTCTGACTATTCTGCACTCTAAAAGAAGAGAAAACTGCACTAAGACGATTATATTTGATCTATGGCTGTCCAATCCATCATGACTAAACCTGTTAGAAATGAAAACTGAAAGTGTTTAAATAGCAGAGGTGCTGTCTGGGGTGGGGGGACCCCTCTTATTTCCTAAACTTCTAAAGAATAAAAATGCCTCATCTTCAGAAAGGTGCATGTGTACTTTTAAGTGAGATTTCGTTGGGACTTCAAGAGTTCATAAAACTTTGTGTTGTTCCTTACATTATCATAACAAAATGGGGTATTGAGTATTGATATGACAGCTGTGTTATTCTTGTAGCTTCTGGGAACACTTAAACTCACTAAAGTGTCAAAATTATGAAAGGTGCAGTCATGAAGTGGTAGAGAGTTGAGATTTTTCCCTCACTTTTATGGCAGTGGGTGGTTATGGATTTTATTTAGCTTTACAAAACTGTGTATGTACAGTATGTGTGAGTGAGTGTGTGTGTCTAAGTGTTATGTCTGGTAGAAACACACAGCCAGTGCTACATTCCTTGACAGGTCTTCCATTATGTAAATAAACAACTATGAACCTTAAAAACAGCTGTAACACCTGAAATATATAAATCTATAACCTTAACCAACTAACTTCAACAATTTCTTCGTCTAAACCATCAACCTGTCTCTCAGACCCGATTCCAACTAAGCTGTTTAAAGAAGTTTTACCCTTAATTAACACTGCGTTATTAAATATTATCAACCTGCCTCTATTGTTTTGGCTATGTAACACAATCCTTTAAAGTAGCTGTAATAAAACCTCTTCTTAAAAAGCCCAGTCTTGATCCAGAGGTTTTAGCCAACTATAGATCGATATCTAACCTTCCCTTTCTCTCTAAAATCCTTGAGAAAGCAGTCACATTTTTTTTTTTTTACATAACAATAGTTTATTTGAGGTTTTTCAATCTGAATTTAGAGTTCATCATAGCACAGAGACGGCACTGGTGAAAGTTACCAATGACCTTTGATTGGCATCAGACAAAGGACTTGTCTCTCTTCTTGCCTTAGTGCTGCATTCGATACCGACCATGACATTCTATTACAGAGACTGGAACAATTAATTGGCATAAAAGGAACTGCACAAAGCTGGTGTAAGTTCTATTTATCTGAGCGATCTCAGTGTGTATGTGTTAACGATGAATCCTCCATGCAAACCAAAGTCAGTCATGGAGTCCCGCAAGGATTCTATTTTATTATTCTATTCACCTTATATGTGCTTCCTTTAGGCAATATTATAAGGAACCACTCCAGAAACTTTCATTGTAATGTCGATGATACCCAATTATACCTATCAATCAAGCCAGATGAAACCAATCAATTAGCTAAACTTCAAGCATGTCTTAAGGACATAACAAGTTGGATGTCCTGCAACTTTTTGATGTCAAACACAGACAAAACTGAAGTTATTGTACCTGGCTCCAAACACCTCTGAAATGCATTTTCTAACGACATAATAACTCTGGATGGCATTAACTTGGCCTCCAGCACCACCGCAAGGAATCTTGGTGTTATCTTTGATCAGGATATGTCCTTAAACTTCAAGGACTGCCTTCTTTCATCTACGTAACATTGTACGTAACGACATCCTGTCGTTCTATCCTGCTGTCCCAAAAAAATCTCTAAAGACTTTTCAGTTGATCCAAAATGCTGTGGCATGTGTATTGACAAGAAGTAGGAAACAAGATCATATTACTCTGGTATTAGCTACTCTGCACAGGCTCCTGGTAAAATTCAGAATAGAGTTTAAAATCCTTCTCATGACCTACAAAGCCATTAATGGTCAGGTTCCAGCTTATTTTAAAGATCTCACAGTACCTTATAACTCAACTAGAGCATTGCGCTCCCAGAAAGCAGTTACTTGTGGCTTCTGTGTCTCTCATCTGGCAGGTTGCCACTATTAAAGCTTAGGGTTAGGGTTGGACCATGAATCGTGGCTGCGCCTGTTGCCCTGGTCCTGCCTGACACCCATGTTAATATTTTTTATTTTGGAAGCGCCGGGAAGCTTATTTTGACATCCTCCTGGATCCTTTCCATATATACGATCACATCATCATTTTTGTCACATGGTTTGTCTATGTTGTATTTTTACTATGTTGTTTATTCCTAACACACGACATGCATTGCACCTCTGTCCGTCCTGGGAGAGGGATCCATCCTCAGTTGGTCTCACTGAGGTTTCTTCCATTTCTCCCCCTTTAATTGTGGGGTTTCTTTTTGGGAGTTTTTCCTTATGCGGTGCGAGGGTCTAAGGACAGAGGAGGTCGTATGAGATAATTTGTGATATTGGGCTATATATACAGTATATATAAATATACATATTGTTAGTTACAACCCTAGTTTTTTTTAACACTAAATGGTATTTTCTTTATTCCCCCAGTCACTGAATAATATGATCAGAAATACTGTCCATAAACACAGTGTAGACATTTTCAAAAGTATGTCTACTGCATCATAAGAAAATGGAGCACAGTCTACTGATATGTTATATTTATAATTAATATTCTGATAATATTCCTATTATATCTTTGTCTGGAATTAGTAACATACAATGAGCTTCACTAGTTAAAATACCACATTCTTGGTTGTAACTAATATCACTTTTACATATTCATATAGTAAATTATGAGTTTGCTCTGTTCTATTTATGCTTCCAGGCGACCCAACACTATTAGTATTCATCAAATCACATAATAGTAACATACCTTTTCTTTTAGCTACTCAACAGTGTTTTTATGATATTTCTCGCATATGATATCAGTATGTTACAATGACTGTGTGTTACAACAAACACCATAGTGTTAGCAACTGAAGTTTGCATACATTGTGTTTGAGTGCACCTGATGGCTCAGCTGTCAATCAAACACATACAACAGCCTGCCCGATCAGAGGATCAATGATAATTTTGATGGATCTCCAAAAGATTTCTTTCAAGAAATGAAAAAGTACTAGGTCTAATAAGTTGGAAGGTCAATTTTTGGAAACAAAAATATATGAATGCTGCCCATGTTTAACTCCGAATGCGACCTTGATGTTTTCTTTAAATCATCACTTTATAGAGGATTTAAAAAACGCCCCCTCCCTGCTGTTTTCTAAAAACCGGTCGGTTCACCATACGGTTTGTCAGCCAGGTCAAAGCGGTCGCACCTGGAGAACCACATAGTATTTAACTAACAATGTGTCCCCTGTCTGTTGGCCATAAGGTTTTCAAAGCGGTTAGAGTTGTCACCTGTCACGGCATGATGCCCCCGCTATGCTAGCATCTGTCTTTCTGACACACACACACACACACACACACACACTCTCTCTCCCACCTGGCCATATATTCTCATTACTGTGTTGCATTTATATTTAATGTAAAGTCTTGCCTTTCTCATTATGATGCCACTTCTAAAGGGAAATCGTGGATTTCATAACAGTATGATGATGGTGCTGTCACTCCTAAGTCGTAAATTCTGAAGGGCAGTAAAGACCTTTTTTCAAGGTTAATCGCTGAAGGAAAACAACTCCCAAACCTTTCTGAAAGGTTTTATATTCAATGTGTGATTGTGTGTGCGTCTATTTTTTATTTTTTTTTCCAGGGGTCAATCTACCAAGATAATGCATACGTTCACGATAGAGCCATGAAAACTATAATGGTCAATGATGCCTGGAACAAATCATTTCCACAGTGTGTCCATGACCTTGTTGAGCCTCGGGATTGTCTTCGCTGACTGTACAGCTGCAACTTAATATTCGTTTAGTGGCCAATGACACACCATCCTACATCATTCAACTGACTTTAATGTAATAGAGTCTTTAGATTTACCATTTTTGTAGTGCTCACTCAATTACTTTAGTGATACCTATATGGTGTATCATGGTGATAACGGTCGGTCTTATTTTAATAGTTTTGTATATATCAATTTTGACATTCATCATATTCATGCTACAAAGTCACAAGAACACAGGCTGTAACTAAAATCACAATTTTAGTTTTACTAATGAACCCACAGAGAATTATCCCCCACCTCTGTGGTTCCCCTCAACTCGACAGAGCATTTCAACGTCTTTCAGCTCATTGTTTTGCTTTAAGATAAAATAAAACTTTATTTATCTCGTGTGCAATTAAAACACAATATAAATGTATAACTTGCAAAGACCAAATGTACACTGTACCAGAAATGTAGTGTCAGTGTCATTAATATAACTGGTAAGGTGCATTTCAAAATATAAACGTGCCAAAAATTGAACGGTACTTTCCATCTCTCTACGTGAGGTAAATGCATTGCCACAGGAACTGAGGATTTCTAAGGTGTATCCTGGTGATAACAGTCCGTTGCTAAAGAGGAAAAAAAAAGTTTTTTTTTAACCAAGTTAGTCCAAAGTGACTTGCATTGAACTAACTATTGGACTCATGACCTTCTGGTGTTCTATTTGAAAGCCTGAGTACTAGACCACTAGACTACCACTAGTACTGCTACTACTATGTAATAGTAATGTTACATAACATGCAAACACGATATACTTTTTGTTTAGAGTCTATGGAGAAATACAACTGAAAGAAAACATGAATGTTTTCAGTCCTATTTACAACAAAAACTTTTTCCCCCACCTGTCTATAAGTCATAAACACAGGAGACCAACCAATTTAGATCAGACATAAAAAATGGATCACCAAAATTAGCTTTTCTCACTTGCCTCACTGTCCAACTTCCAAGCTCTAAAACCCACTACACATTTCTATGTAATGACGTATATTATCGACAATTCAGGTCTGCTCACTTTCACGTTTACCTCCAAAGAAGTCAATATAATCTGATGGATTTTTCCAAACACTCATGTTCTATGTCTGGTTGTATGGTTGGTGGTTGATAACCCTGGATCTCTTCGTGAGAGAAATGTTATAAGATGAGTACAAAAAATAAAACCCAGGTTGTATGAACATTTATAAATAAAATAATTATTCCTTAATAGCATTAAAAAGGTAACCGCAGTAATCGCCTTACCAAAAGGAGTTGACGGTTTATTTTATATCAAAGGCAGAGTGTGTGCTTGTGATGTCTGTATGTTTGCAGCAGTGGTTGGTAATTCTTTTCACTCTCCATTACCCACCCCCCAACTCTCTCTCTCTCCCCCATACACACACTCACTCAGACACACACACACACACACACACCCTCCCAGCTGCCATTCAGCAGATGTCTGCTGACTCTGTGTGATGTGCGAGATCGCAGCCGACTCTACATCCGCTTTAGTTAAAACTGCAGTATTTTCCTTATTATGCTTATAATACTGAGTGCGTGTGTGTCTGTGTGTGTGTGTGTGTGTGTGTGTGTGTGTGTGTGTGTGTGTGTTTTATGTGGCAGTTTAGACTCTTGACTGATCTCAAACCTTCCTACAACGTCTCTCTTCCATTGTTTTGTTTTTTTTGCTCCGGTGTCTCTTCCTTTTCCTTTCTTATACGGATGTTGTTGAAATGGTGGAATAAGTGCATCTTCTTTACTCAAGTTGAAACATGTTTAACTCTGGCAAATCGGCTCTAACCAGGGCAAATTCTATTTGTGTACGCTCAATTTGCATTGACTTTACTTGATGTTATGCTTCCTCTAAAATTTGCTTTGCAAATGGTTTGAAATGATATGTTATGATATTGGCTATAGGCTGCAAAGAGGATTTCTATCTAGAGCAACACGTTATTTCTCCCTTTTCTGTACAGATTTTTTTTTTTTACATGCAATTTTTAAAAGCAGATCTATATGCTGTAACAGAATCATTTAAATTTCTGGTAAATTGCATCCTCAGCATTGCTGATGTGTCTCAGCCACATATCAGGTCATACTGCCGTTTGTAAATGATGTGAAGTGAAGCTGTCCTGACCTTTATTTACAACCCGTTCTCATTTGAATGGTGTTGGCTATATTTTCTGCCAGTTATTATCGCATTTTAATCACTGGCTTCATTGACCGCACATGCCATCGGATAGAAAAAATCTACTTGGAAGTGAAAAGGAAAGAAAATGGCAAAATGATTGCCAACTTCATCATTTAAAACAATTTACTTCCATCCCTACCTGCCCTGCAGCACACATGCACACGCAGTCAATGAGTTGATTTGCAGATGTCTGTGTCAGTTTCATTACCAAAGGAATTTAAAGAGGCATCTGCTGAGCCAGCAATAGCCTGAGACAAGAGGGATGATGGATGGAATAGAAGCAGAGATGGGGAAGAACACTGGGAGAAAAGAAGCTGGTATAAGGCAGGAATGGGTGCTAAAAAAAGAAGAAGATGGGGAGCGGTGTTGAAAGTATGGAATATAAAGCGAAGGGAACAAGTCTCATTGCCAGTGACGAAGTTGCGTTAAATAAAAAGGTTACCCAGGATGAATGGAAACCCTGTCTTTACAAGTCCTCCAGGAATGGAAAAATGTAATCGTATTTTCAGATTGACACGGAGCAGAAAAAGGCTACAATTTTCTGGGGTTCATTTGCCCTGCTGTCATGAAACTTGTTCATGTCCAGAGATCAGGAAGGAAGCTTTTCGCTGTCACTGGTACAGCATGGAAATTGAAAAAGAAAAAAAAGGAAAGATAGTGGGGGATGTATTGTCACAGGAGCCATGTTTTGACTGTGTTACTAACAGAACAGATGTTGTGTATTGACGGTGAGACTTAGGCTTCTCATTAACAGAGTCATTCATGATGGTTAGCAGTCAATGTATTGACACTGAGGTCAGTGTGTGGTGCCCTGAGTTGCAGTAGAGATATAAGATCACGTGGGAGGGTTCTGGAGACCTTTTAGTGTGCTCGTATATTGTACACAAAAGGTGAACATTTATTGCATCTTCCTATTGTGAAGCTGAAATACAATTTCCCCCATGCATTGTCTTGGGCAAGGTCCCAACAAGAAATGCTTTTATTTCCAGTAGTGTGGGTCAAGGGTGTGGTTAAGAGTTATGGAATAAATGTTTAACAAAATAGCCTCTGGAGTATTATATCAGCCTTCCCAGTGTCTGCATAGTGACTTAAAAAACACTTTTGTCTGGAATGAAGCTACATGATGTGGGCAGAGAGGATGTCAGTACAAATGGGAGCAAGAGAGGTAGAAGTCAGTTGGTTAAAGTCTGTTTGAGACTGCTTTCCTGGCCCCTAAATGGTGGAATGAATCCACCTGTTTCAACTGCACCTCAATCAAAAAAAAAAGAAGAAAATGTGTTATACTTTTTCACTTGGTTGGCTTATTTGAAGGTATTGGTTGAATGTACTTGCAAGATTCTCACTGTTTAGAGTCGTATCCTCATGATTGTTTGCACTTATTGCAAGTCGCTTTGGATAAAAGTGTCTGCCAAATGAACTGTAATGTGATGTAATGATTCACTGAGATGAAATCAGCGATACGTTGCCGGGCATTTAGAACGTAACAGGTACACCACTGAAAAATAATCACATCTACCCAAAAACAAGACAGGACTTCCAATTATGGACTCAGAAATTCTCTTTGGTCGATGGCACTAAAAGCCGTAGTAGCATTTGTTTGGCAGCAATCAGAACCTGGGCACAATTGGCTTTCCATTGCTGGGGAAAAAAGGGATTTCAAAATATTAATAAAAAGCAACAAATGTGGAAGTTGCTTGAATGGATTAGCATGAAACCATGTTCATACAGACAATAGCACTGCAACAAGCTTAGCTTCCTCGTTAATTTCTATGAGACCACAGTGTTGGCACAGTGACGATGAAGAGGGAGTCGGTAAAAAAAAACGTAGGGTTATCTGCCGAAAATGTTAACCTAGTATGTCAGCATGCGAACAAATCATTTGCATGAAGAGGTGCTCAGAATAATAATATATTAACATAATCCTCAAACAGTCAATTTGGATGCAAAGGACTGCAGTATTCATTTTCTCTTTTATTTTCCTCCATTTTTTATTTATTTTTTTTCAAGTCGGGTTGGAGACTAAGTGTTTAAGAACTGCACAAAATTAACTTTTCCAACATTCTTTGCGGCGGTACAATCGTTGCCATCATAACTTCCAACTCGCATGAAAGGAGGACAATGCATTTGAAATAATTTACTTGAACTTTGGTTCCAAAACCTGGTGGGAAATCAGGGGTAGTATCGCACAGCTGCCTTTGCAATTGTGCACATGGGCTTTCAGTGTGACAACAATGCGGCCCCTCAGGGTCTTTCAGAGTAATTTTAAGTTTGAACGCACACATGTTGGCCATTTTATGCCTTTTTATATGATAGTCGACAAGAAATTGGGGGAGAGATGGGGGAAGACATGCACCTTAACTCCTACTGCCCCCAAATTTCTGATAACTTGGGTCTTTTTTCGTTGTCCTTTTTGGAATAACTTTTTAAATTTTTTTTTAAACCCATGTAAGCCTTTCTCCACTTAGCACATTTAAGAGTTTAGTGACTGAGAGCTGACAGTCACGACCGTGCTTGTAATGATTCACCACTCAACAACAACCCAAAAGCCTAAGCAATGCGCTCTATTTTGTAGACTTCAACAACAAAAGAGCACTTTGCATTGTTCACCCTTCAGAACGTGATCGGTGTGATCAGGCCTAGCTCCGCTTGTTGAAAGGAAACAATCCCCTCCCATCTCATCGCTTCCTCCATCTCTGTATGCCTCGCCATTTTTCATCCGTCTTCCCCCCTCTCTCTCTGAACCCGCAGAAGAGCCATTCAACAGATGTTTGTTGACTGTGCATTACAAAGAATAGCTTCACAATGTCACTATATCAGATAACGCTGACAGTTGAGTCTTTTTCACACAGTTATATGATCCATAGAGATCCCGTTTTCTCAATCTTGTCAGTTCCAACTGCTATATTTGATTGGGGTTAATTTCCAAAGTGCCACGTCAATCCCTATCTACGCTGACTCCACTTCCACCGCATACAGTTGGAAAATAACTTCAGATTTGTGACTTGTTCTGCTTTTTCAGTAGTTTGTCTGCTTATTTGTGAAAACATGAGGCTTCCCCACACTTAACATGTCAAATGCATTCATCAATGATCACCACTCCACATGCAGTATATCCTCATCTGGTGTTATTCAATTCCGGTGACCTGCACCATTGAACCCTCCTTACTATTTTACCATATTTATTCTATTAACTTTATTTGTTTTCAGCCCTCAGTGCAGATCTCAAGAGCCCACTTACTGCAGAACGTACGCTTTGTCAGCATGCATAATCAAGTTAAAACATTATATTTTATGCAGCATCTAAACCTGATTTATTTTCCGTGGGGAAGGAGTTGTTCTTACCAAGTCACGCTTTCCCATCATCCATCACTCCTCTGTGCGACTGGCACATCTGTCCTGCTGTTTTTTTCTCAGTATGTCCTGAACACTACTTTACAATAGAACTTTTGTGAATATAAAGTAAAGTTTGGTGGTGTTACCTAGTGGTTAGATCCTTTCTTAGGATAAGAGAGCTGTATATTTTCCTACAGGCTTAAAATAATGTCACATTATGATTGGGTAGATAAAAATGTTTATATACACATTCATGCACCCCTCATTGTAATAAGTTTGCTGATCCCTTAACCTTTCCTCTAGTGCCCCATTTAAGTCAACATTTCAATATGCCCAATACATTGGTTTGTGACCAAACGCCTGCAAAACTGACATTCCAGCCTTAGCTGTACTTTGTATTTAGTGCATAGACTGTGCAAAAGAAGTGGACGTAGCCAAAGTGACGCCACCCATTGATTTGTGGACGACGGTTGCGAAGCCTCAAGTTTGGCATATTGGGCGTCACCATCTTAGTCTTTTGGAGCCAGAACTGACTGTATTTGAAAAAGAGGGTGAAGCTGGAGGAGAGCATGGCATGGGGGGCCAGCTACCATTAGCATAGCAAACACTAAGTTACCAGCTCACAAAAGCACCAGGTGCATCCGTAATTCACGTTAGCTGTGGTATTATTGGGATGCTAATTTTAGCTGTAGGTAAACATGCTTGAAGCCTCAATGTAATTACCAGAAAAAGAAAAACGCACAGCCGACTCAGAGTGTCTTTTAATACAAGTGAACGCTGAACTACATTGTTTAAGAGATGCAGTGGTAGAGACGCGGTGACAGCGACCTGTCAATCACAAGGTACCCACTCCCTAAAGCATTTGCCAGCTTTTATCATCTATTTTTACTCTAAATGTGACAATCATTTACAAAATGAACATCATGCTGTATTGAAAACTTGAAATTAGCGATTGAGAACATAAACTCATTAGGAAAATGTTTATTTAGGCAATAAATCAAGCAAGAAGTAGGGTAATTTACACATAGACAGAGGTTTATTTTAGAAACCAGCAAGTTTATGGCATTTCCGAATTGGCTTCACTTTTTAATTGTCAATGTTTGCATGCCACGATGGTGACCCTCGTTAACATTATCTGTTTAGCTTCTGCATGAGACCTTTTTTATAATTTTTAAATTAGCATTATTTTCATAATTGCACAAACGCTGCTTGCTTTTGTTGATTACCCATGTGTGTCACTGTTTTCCATGTTTTACCATCCATCCATCCATCCATCCATCCATCTTCAACCGCGTATCCGGGGTCGGGTATGTTTTACCATGCCATGGAATAAGATGGGGAAATGAAGTATTTGCACATTTTGTAAAACATTAATCATGGATGTTAACCTTGGATTGGTTATAAAATGTTATAGCTCTTCCAATAGAGGTACATCATCACAACCACACAATAATTAACTACCCTAATTGGTTACAGTCTACCAATACTGCTGCAGTAAATATTAAAAAAGCTGTCTACTACAATTCTGCCAGTCTACAGTTATCTATTAATGCAGCTCGAGAGCGCTCTTTGCTCAGGCTTTAAAGAAACAAGGTTATTCTGATCTTCTGATGAAACCCTGTGAAGATCCTCTGTTGAAATTTTGATTGGTGTGAGTCATTACGTTTTTTTATGGAACTTTCCAAATTAATTCAATTTCTCCTTAATTCAATAATAATCAGATTCCAACTCGGTATACTTTCTCACATTTAAAAAAATCTGATATAAAAATGATTTTGGCGGACTTTAATGCTGGCATGACGCCTGTTTTGCAATTTCTTCATCTATTTATTTTTTCTAAATGGGTCTACAACGTACTTGCATAAATGTTTCCTGGGTGTCAATTAAAGTCACTGACTCAGTCAAAGGCTTTCAGCACACAGTTCATTCCACAGAGATCCAGACACTCCTCTGCGGTGCCATAGCAACTGACCTGTTGCAGCACTTTCATACCTTTATGGACACAATGAAGATGAAGCCATTTGTATTCCGTCCTTTAGGTATGAAAGTATTTAAAAATGTAGAGAAACAATTTGCAGCTTAAATACACAGTCAAATCTTCCTTATTGTGGCTTTAAGAAGCACTTTTTTTCTTCTTCTTTGTAATCTATCTCTACAACTGGAGAGTCTCTCTTGTAGGAGAGATGCTAGATACAGCAAGGTTTGACGAGGATAGAAACTAGAGCACAGGTTCCCACACAACGGGTCTCTCTTTCCGCTTCTTTGACACAGACCTGTCCTCATGTCACCCTCATCGTGTTTTTCTTTTTTTTTAGCAGAGCAGATGTCACGTCCTGTGCTCATGCTGCATACACACAGTTCAGCTTTACACACAATCATAACATGAATAATGATATGAAATGTGACCGCAGAGAGAGAGAGAGAGAGAGGGCGAGAGAGCGAGAGAGAGAGAGAGAGAGAGAGAGAGAGAGAGAGAGAGAGACGGAGTTAGTTCTTTGGATAATGCTAGATTTCTCCTTGGTGTCCCGGGCTGACAGAAGTCATGAAAACCTCCTTTGATGTTTGTGCTTCAATGATTCCTCACTCCAGCTCCTTATGTCACATTACTGCAGCAGCTGCCAAAAAGGGTCTTTCACCTCTCAGGCTTCTCCGTACAGTGCTGGCTCGGCTTTGAAAAGAGGGCTGTGAAGCCTATAAGCCAGGCCTTTTGGCTCTTTAGGCTACCAGTTCACTGCTCACATCCACTACATAGAAATTGTGCAAACACAATTTCACTGAAAGCTACTGATCGGGACCCATATTTTTCCTCCAGGTGGAAGCGTTAAATGTCCGTTCATGTCTGTAGTGTTGAAGTAGTTGAGTAGACTGAACACAGCTCTTCTTCTAGTTGGGTTACTTCAGCTCACGGCCCATTAAAACTCCTGCCGTAGTCTGTCCGTGCTGCTGAGCTCATTGGTGTAAATGCAGATTGGAGTTTGAGTTGGACAAACATTTGTGGGAGGCAACGTTATTCTGGAGGCAAAAGTAATCTAATGAAACAAGCTGAAAGTCATTGGGAAGAGCCAAAGAAACCACAGTTTAGGGGCGAGATAATGTAAAATCACAGTGGAGCCTGTTTGGAAAAGCAGATAGGAGAGATGTAGATGATACACAAAAGCCAGAAAATCTGACAAAAGGCCATTTGTGGTGGTGGTCTAGTGGTCAGGCTTCCAAATAGATTGCCACCATTGAGCCCCTGAGCAAGGCACTTAACCCCCCCGAGTTGCTCCAGGGGAACTGTCCCTGTAGTTAGTTAGGATAAATCAGAGTGTCTGCTAAATGACATGTAACATAATGTCTTTTAATTTACATTCATTTAGCCTGACATTGTGTTAACAGTTATAACCGTTTCTGTTTAGTGTAAGAGGGTCTGGTCTATTTTATTTGGGTTTTATTTCCTTGTATCATAATTTGTAAAATGTAATTTAATTAATTGATTTTATTCTGGTTTTTACTGCTTATTGTTTTTGAATGTCATTCTAATGTTTTTAGCTTTTTAGCTAGACTTTTAAATGTTAGCTCTATAATGGGGTGCTATTACATGTTCAAAGTTTTATTTAACCCTTTCAAAGTTTCCATCTGTGTTAAATGTGCCAGTAACAATAGAGAAGTGATGCCGAGTGAATAAGAATCGACACCTTTACATTTCTCCTGAGAACACCTATTCTAATTTAGCTCAATATTTTAACAGCGTGCGTGCGTGTGCATGTGTGTGTGCATGTGTGTGTTTGTGTCTGTTTTTGGTGATTTTCTTTGGGCTATAGAAGTTTTCAACAAGCCCCAGGGCAATTCGTAAGAGTGAATAGGAGACTGCTAGGTGTTAATGCAGGTCATATGTTTTTTTTCCTAAATAGATGGATAGTCATAGCAGAGACAGATTCTTTGGAAATAACAGAAAAGTTCTGCCAAAGCCATTGAGCGCTGCAGGAGAAGGGCTGTGGAACCAGCTATTTTTATTCAGATGCAAGGAATAACAAAACATTTCTGGTTTGCATAAGTGCATAGGCTTTTGAGTTTTGAATTTGGAAGTGAGCTGTAGGAACAACCTGGGCAATAATGTATTGTACTAGTCACTGCTAGAGTAAACATCAGTTTTCAGTCTCACCACAGCTCATTTTGTAGGAATATATTAACGAGGAAAATATACAGTATTTAGCAAGTAGAGTGGAAGCACATTCGGCTGCATGAGCATTTAAGTACATAACTGAATTGCAAAGAATGTACACACACAGGGTTCAAATGGTAGACTTACAGCACTTGTTTAATGTACTGGCATCAGGTACAAGCTTTTGCACTCCAAAAGGTACGAGTCTATTCTACCTTTTTCTGAAGGAGTAACTGTAGTCGTGTCTGTGAGTGACTTATGTAATTAGATTGCTAAATGGGGCAGATAATAACCCTTTTACAAATTAGACCTGGTTGGTCAGTGTTGTCTGCCTCTGATATAATGGATATGGTGCACAATGTACAGGAAATATGCCATGTTAGTAGTAGAATTGATTAACAATAAACATATAATGAGCTAAACCTTAATTGAATCTGAAAAGACAATTTGATTGAAAAACATATTTGATAACAACATTAGTTTGAATTTTATTTTTTTGCCAAGACCTGGACAAGAGTTATTTTTAAGTTTTTTTGAGTTCCATTTGTTCTGCTGTTTGTAAAAACTGATATTTAAAGATATTTAAAATAAAAAAAACAAAATGTAGGCCCCACTGACTTAATATGTCTTGGCTCCAACCACTAACCATTTTGAAAGGCTCCTCCAGTAAGCTCTCACTTTGGCTTTTAAACAAGAAAACACAGTACCACAAGTAATGTTTAATTTGAATAAATTTTCAGTAAGGCAATTCTTGTTTTCCCTCCAAAGTACAAAAAACAATGACTGTGCTCCAAGTCATTCTTTGGATTGTTATGCACGTCAATGATTGAGATGGAATGCAAGACGCTTGACCTTATTGTGTAGGATTTGGATTCTGCTTTAACCATCGTAAAAAATCCAAATTATATCGGCCTTAGTGTTGCTGTGACTGCAGAGTAGACAGAAAAACAGGGAATATTCAAACAAGGCTTGTAGCTCTCTGAAGCTGGACTGAGGCACAGCGGTGCTTTCAGCTAAATGCTAATGTCAGCATGCTAACATCTGCTAATTAGCACTTCACACAAGATACAGCTGAGGCTGATGGGAATGTCATTAGTTTTATAGGTATTTGTTCATTAACCAAACTGCTAAAGTCAGAGGATCTTCAAATGGATTGCAATTCATCCTCTGGGAACCATGAATGGCTGCACCAAATTTCACAGAAATCCATCCAGTTCTTAGTTACAAGAAAGGCACTTGGAGAGCGCAGACAAAATCCTGTGCGTATCTGCCCGGTGATGCAGAGCCACCATGATGTACCACCACATATACCATGATGTAATAGGTTCTTGCTTGGCCCATGCTGCACCTTTCCACAACGGTTCCATAAAGATTGAGCCAGTAGTTTTTATGTAATCCTGCTGACGGACGGACAAACAAATCAACAAACCAAATCGAAAACTCAACTTCCTTGGCAGACGTCAGTAGAGATATTTGAATGGAAAAACAAAAATGTTCTCATGTTCTCATCCTCATATCTTTACAAAATGTTGTGTCAATCCATCTCACAGTTGTTGAGATATTTCAGTCGGAACCAAAGTGGTGGATCAATGCATAGGTCGACTATATGTCCGCGTCTTTACGTAGACCAAGAAGTTAGCAGTTGCTAAAGCTGGTGACTAAGGCTACAGTCAGCTGCTGCTCCTTCACAGTAACAGTCTTACAACAGATGGCTGGTGGGAAGCTTTATTTGTAAAGCTGCAACAGGAAGTGTTATGTTTGCATTAACAACCAAACTAATTGTGGTAGACTCGTTGACAGCTCTGAGCAGAGAAAACGGCATTACTCTTGCTCGGACCAGATATGTCGAGGAAACATTTAAGGATCACACGATATCTTGTGAGAACTTTGCTGAGAATGAAGATGTTTTTTTGCTTTGAACATATTTTCATTTGTGTTCTTGCTCCAATAATAAGTCAAGAGATACTGTATAAAAAAAACAAAAATGAATGGGAGCAGAAATTCATAATGGTATTATTAAATAATATGCAAAAAAAATCCCAACCGTAGTGTTCACTGATTCAACACGGAAAAAAACAAGGAGGTAGATTTACATTTTTCAGTAATAAAGGTAGATAGATTTGTAATGTAATTTAAACGCATTTTTTAACAGGCACATCTTCCCAATACTGTAATAAGATTAATGTCATGTCAGACCTTCAAAGCGTGAGTGCCGCCGTTGTGAGTAAGTAAGTAAGTGAGTATCATTCACTTTTGTATTTTGTTCAAAAACATACTGCAAATATGACCGTGAAAGCATGGGACTGCCTTATCTTCTCAACATACATATGCATCGCTGTATCAATGACCAAACCCAAATATACAGTGTATCATTTTGAGCTCTGGACGTGTGAAATATTTCACCCGTCGCTGTCAAACCGCTAAATGTTCTCTCAGTTTAACATTACAAATGGGACTCGCATCTAAACTTCACACCCCTGTCGCATACAGAAACAGCATTTTGACTCTGACATGCAAGTCACCTCTCAAAAGTAAATGCCAACTGTAATTAGGTCTTTCAAGGTGTAACTGGGATGACTATCGGATCGGAACAGTGACGATAATGGCTATTAGAGACAATTAGAATGAGTATCAGGAAAGGCAGACAAGAGCGTCCTCCACACCGTGGTACAGAGTGTGTACTGTACAGCATCAATCGTTGAACTTGGCACCTTGCAGCAGTCTACACCTCTTCCTGTTAATGTTTCCCTCCGTCTCACTCTCATACATATATACTCATGGTCTAGTTTTGCTTGCATGGGGTTGATTGTTTGGAATTTGGGAAGTAAGCAACAGCATGGCTGGCATTTTCCCAGGGTCCCACTTTGTGAATGAGCATCACGATCCAATTACGAATGCACACGCAGAATCGACTCAACGTAGAAATACATTTACATCTCTCTATTGGTGCATACAGGTCAATGAAGAAATGTTTTTTGCAGTTTGGTGTGGAAGAACTCGACTGGGCTGCACAGAATTCTGTCCTCAACCGCATCCAAATGTGTTATCTTGTGCGCAGAACATAAAAGAATATCATCTATCTGTAAATATTGGTTTGTCAGGTGTCCACATACTTTTGTGTAGGTTTTTTTTTTTATATTAATGTTATGTTATTTTTCCAGTGAATCGGCAAACAATAAAATTTTCTTTTTTTATTTATGTCCTTGCAACCTCATTGAAAATGTGTATAAAACTGACGGTTCAGTAATACATCCGGAGCTTACTGTCACCTTGGCAGCTTAATATTTCCATGATACATCCTTAAAACATTTCCATAATGGTTATGTTATGAAAAAGTAAATTTAGTTTGACATTGGCCCGCAGGTAACCCTTTTTTTTTTTTAAATGTTTGCTGGGTACAAGTATAACATCGTACGTTGCAGGGACTGCTGGTTTCAGGCAAGGATACAGTTTGCCTCCGGACTTTTTAGTCAATGTTCCCCCTCCTCTGACAGCATTCACTTTCTCAGCTGGAGCCCAAAGCAAAAGAGCCAAGAGGTATCACCACGTTGAAGGGATTTAGTACTTTACTATGTTGTGCTTTGCTGAATTTAGTGCGTAAAAAAAAGAAAAAAAAAAAGGAAAAGCTAGGACAACACGCCTGCTCACTGCTGTAACATGCCGATCATTGTCGGAGCCCTGCCGTGTTACGTCTTGCTCGGAGATGTTTGTCATAATCTCGAGATGTATTAAAGCAGACACATGCTCGCCCTCTATGACTCGCCATTATTGTGACCAGGGGGGTATCATGTCCTTCTCCTGTTTTAGGACAGTATGTCACACGGAGGCATTTGCTCAAGGAACATGTCACCCATGGCTCTACGAATGCAGCGCAGAAGTATTCATGGGATTACATTTTCAATGGCCAAATATGTTGATAGTTATATTTTTTTTAATGTGTCTGTGTGTGTGTGTGTGTGTGTGTGTGTGTGTGTGTGTGTGTGTGAACAATTTGAAAGTGTCAATTTAAAGTGCAAAAATAATACAACACAATTTGTTTTTGTACTCCCCGTCCCATTCTTTTATAACTTCTGTTACTCTTCATTCCACATCTGACTCACACAGCATTAAAACGTTTATATTCACAAATTCAAAAATCGAAAAGGGAGCAATAACGCAAATAAAATTTATGAATATGAGAAGTAACCTGAAATGAACTGGAAACACATTTGAATGCGGCAGCCCGCGGTGTTAGGCCGTTAGCTGGATGGCTTGTCAGATGTAATTGACTTTCCACAGAGTTCCTGTCACTCTCCACTGTAATTTGATAGGCTCATGCAGAGAAGCTTTGAGAAGAAAAAAAAACACACACACACACACACACACACACACACACAGGCACACACAGTAATGAAATCTGAAGAAATCTGAGTCACAGGTAGAATCCCTGTTAATGTACGAGTGATGGTGCATGCATATGAAGCTGGGAAAACAGTTAAACTTGCTGCAGCACTCCAGAAATATGGAGTTTTTGTTCTATTTTATTGTTTACGCAAATTTTTTTAATTTTTTTTTTAAACTTTTTACTAAAACATAAACTTTGCCAGTAGATGATACTGTTCTTCAGACTGACCTGAACTTTGCCAATATTCAGGTTGTACCAGGAAAATATATATTTTTTTATAAACATTTAATGTTGTTTGCATTTGTACATGAGAAGTGGCCTTGGCTTGGAAAAGATTCCCCTTCTGCCAAAGAAATTGTTGAGGAAAAAAATTATTTTGAATTTCTCGAGCTTGCTGTTGAGACTCGTTATGCATTTCATTAATGCAGCATACTACTAATGTTCAACTTTAAATAAGTCGAAATATTACTAATGTATCAAGAATAATGGAAATGTTTGTTTTTTTAAAAAAATGGGATGTATCGTTTGTTATGGTTCAAATAACTGAACTTGAACTATATAAATATAAAAAAAATAGAAAACAGAAAGTAAACAAAAAAACTCCATACCGATTGCATGAGTTGAACCCAAGAAGAGACCAACAGTTGAGCAGAAATAAATAAAGAGAAAAAGTGATGCTACATGCAATGTCTAATAGTGTATCCAGCAATGCATAGTGTTCCTACTACTTTAAAAAGGCTACAAGCTGAAATAAAGGTTGACCTTCATGTGCCGCTGAGGCGCATCGGAGAGGAACTGTTATTTCAGGCAGCAGCGGGATCTGTTGGTGCGGAGACGGTGGGAGGATCTGTGGACCACACTAATGCAATTCAGTGGAGAGCAGTGATCCACTGGCCAGCCGCTGCCCCCGCCGCTGCTCCCCGGTGGGATCCGAGCACTTAAGGGCTACGAAGCAAAAGATCTCTCTGATGGAGGACCAACACTACGCTGCATGACTGATGCACTCTGCTCACAGGTCGCCTGCACATCCATTACTCTTACCTGTTCAGGCCAGCTCTCTGTGCTCCAAGGGCCACACATCTAGGCTGCATATTGCCTTGAATTGTACCCAATGGTGCATGAATAATCAAAATCATAGTCTATGTTGAGATCGATAGCTCAGTCCCAGTAAAAGTTTACGTTCTCCAAAAGCTTCATCTGTTCAATCGGAGAATAATAGAGTGTGATAGCCATGAAAATAGTAGAAGCAGCTAAATCTCGCCGGAAAGTAGCTGAATATGTCAATGTTGTTTTCAGAACTTGTCAAACGAAGTGCTTGTCTGATCATCCAACAGTGCCTGAAATGTCTCATGTATGCTCACACGCATAAACATTCGTATCGTTCCTAAAGTGACAAGCTGACAAACATGCCCACCATATGGAGTGACTGGTCAGGTGTGCAGAAGTGAGAAAATATGCAGGATTTGAGTTTGTGTGTGAAGAAAAGCATGGGGCCTTCTATAGCTCAATATCTTGTCCGCTAACATCCTAACTAGGAGCACTGCAGCCTGTCGTGTACTGGGAATGTACGGGGGATTTTAGCGTCAACATAATTGCAATATGTCAACCCTAAATGGAAGACAAACATTTTTTGAAATCAGCACAAAATAAATGTACTTATTGCATTTGCTCTTCAAAAGAAGTTTTATCAAAATGAACCAAATGGTAAATGACTGTCGGAAACATTCTGCGGTCTGTAGTTTTTGAATTATGAATGATATTTGGTTTGTTTGATTGCAACCACTGATAGTGTTTGTTCCATTTAGACTTTGCTTCCTCTTAGGCCTCATGACCTTCGTCTCCTCCCTGATTTGTACCACACGTGCAGTTCTTGTACCAATCGACCCGACTTCATTCGTCCTGCGCCGATTGCTTGCACATCGAAAGTAAATGGTAAATGGACTGCATTTATATAGCGCTTTTCCAACCTTTGCGATCACTCAAAGCACATCAGTATTCACCCATTCGCACACATTCATACAGAGTCAGAGGCTACTGTACATGGTGCCACATGCTCATCAGTGATAACCATTCACACACACTCACGGGAGCAATTTGGGGTTCAGTATCTTGCCCAAGGACACTTCGACACGCAGACTGCAGAGGTCAGGGATCGAAACAACCGACCCTCCGACTGGTGGACGACCGCTCCACCTCCTGAGCCACAGCCACCCCCTAAATTCTGAGACGAAAGTGTCAAAACGTTGACTTTTGTAAACCAATTCTTTAAGAAAGGCACCAAAAGTACAAACACATTTTTTCTGCTTTGCACTTTGTTTGCAATTATGTAACACAATACACATCGTTTCTTACGTAGACACACACATACACACGGATGAAAACACTTATTCGCTAATTGAACACCCGTTAGTCTAAGCCTTCGCGCTACAAATAGACATCTCTTTGTTGATAACTTGCAAACACGGAGGCCGTGAGGGTGAGAGGAAGAGGAAGCGGAGTAGAAGACATTGAGCTGGAATGGATACGGTATAATGGAATATTTTTGGATACAGGTCTACAGAATGCTCTTAAGAGATACCTACTTGGGGCTTATTGAGTTTGTGTTTATCTTTCCTTCTTTCTTTCTTTTTAAATACGTGTCTCCTATTGAGAACAAATGTGCAGTGTGTGTGGCTGCTGCTGTCATTTTTTTATAACCCCAGCTCCTGATATTGCATTTTGTATGCTAGAAACACTTTATTGACTTGACCATCTGACAGCAAGAATAGATTGAAAATCATGCAAATGCATTTGAGGACACTCGTCTTTGCAACTGGACCCTTCTTTGTGTTTTCCTCTTCCAAACGCATATGACCCGAAGGCATTCTAATATTTTTACCTTGATGAAGGTGTCCTTATGGACACCTTTGAGACAGTTTTACTGGCTCTGAGGCTTGTGCATGCGCTGCATTTTATGACACAAATAAAAAATAAATTCCACTTATCTGCTTTTCATAAAGAGTGTGCTGATGCCCATTAGCGGTAGAAAAATGCATACTGATAACTTCATTTTGCTCAAATAGAAAAGTTTTAATTTCATGGCACTGATTTATTGATTTTTAAATACACTTACTGTTACCATGTTTAAATATTTTATATGACATTTATTTCTATGAAAGACACATAATGACTTGTGTTGGACATGACTTGGGACTTGCTGGTCTTGACTGGGAACTTAAGTTGTGAATTGTTGTTGCTTTGACTTGTCAACTTGTGACTCCGCTGTCAAATCTTGATGCTTGACTTCAAACTTGACCGTGAACTCGTTGTCTTGACTTGAGAATTGACTTGTGACTTGTTTGCCTTGACTTGTAACTTGTTGATCTTTACTTTTGACTTGATTTGGGAGTTGTTGGCCTTGACTTGTAACTTGTGACTCCATTGTCAAATCTTGATACTTGTGACTTGCAAAACAATGACATTGTTCCACCTCTGCCGTAGAGTAACGATTAGGGCCCACGCAACAATGTCCAAACAAATCAGTTGTGTGGATCATGGCCTTTTTAATGTAGTAGGTAAAGGATTTAGAGAAATAACAAACTGCACAGGAAATGACTACAGTGCCACTAATCACCCACAATAACTCGACAAGCGCTGTCAATTGACACCTATGATGCATACAAACGATGATGCACCTACACAAATTCTCGGACCAAACACTAACAGTGACATAACAGTGACACTGGCAGTACACAGATAAACGTCTAGTCCAACGGACAAGCAGAAAAACATACTTTTACACATGAACTAACATTGTCCCTGATACATAAACTTGGTCACCCTGTTTGACACACAAACACTTCCACACATACCTGATAGCATTGCCAGGAAGCACAATGCCTGACACACACACTCCTGTCGTCCACTGCCAGCAAGTATTGTCCCTGAGACATGTCAATCTCGTAGAAGCTGTATGGGATAAGGTTATATAATACCTTATTAGTATTCACAAAACGCTACACCTGCACCTTTGTGACTACAGTTTGGGGAGTGGAAATCTTGACATATCTGACATTTGTTGGAGAAACAAGTAGTGTTATTCTCCTGTTAGCTTTGTACGCGGGAGAATGGAAACCTGATATATCTGAGATTTGTTTTGTTAGCAGTGGGAATTGCTGGAAAGAAGCTTTTCTTCAAGTTGTATATGAATTAAATGCAATGTGAGTTAGCTTCCGTATAAATATTGAATCACCTTGCCAGTGAGTCCACCAGCCAGCTGGTTAGTCACACAATGTCTGTTCGGTGTAGGCAGGCCGTTAATGTCACGATGAGTGCCATATACTCATCTTTTATACATCACCATTGATATAATGACTTAATTCTGCTTATGTCCGTTTTGGATTGTGATACTTATCTTTACATATTGCAACCTTTGTGAAGTTTGCAAGCAGCTTTGCAATAGAGTTGCAAAGTGTAGTTATTTCAAGTTTCCAGGAAGTTAAAGTTCTGTTTCTTTTTCTGTACAGACGATGTTTAGTGACTTGTTTAGACACTTTATGGCTTGAATGGACAAAATATGCGCAAATATTCCACAAAATATCTTCAAAGGTGTGTATCTAAAATAGTAAGCAGGACAGGTAACTACAACTCCCACGGTGCATATCAACCAGAAACACCCAATCACAGAGCTTAAAATGCATATAGAGTTGTTACATTATTATTATCCTATGTGTCTGTGTTAGTGAGAATATCATGACAACAAAACCTTGAAAGGGCCATTGACAGTAGGGAAAATACTTCCAATTAGCTGCTAAAATGTACCTTAACTTCTTCTTCCTTGCATTTCTTCTTTACATCTTTTTCTTGTGTATGAAGTTGGAATAACTAAGATGTAATATTGGTATATCATTATGCAGTATTTTGGACACAATAACAATGTGACAACGACATGATAATAATAAGAATATGAACAGTGGTTGGTCCATTCAATTATTTATTTTTTTAATTATATTTTATTCAAATAAAATCCAGAGTCTATTTACAAGTTAAATGTATTATTTATTTGAACTCTTACTGCCTAAACAACCTCCATTAGTTCCCTGCTGGTATGAAAATGACACACTGATTGAAGAAAATTCATAAAATGTATAAATAAACAACATACTAATCACCAAAATTAGTCTAAATCATATTCTAATACCCCAAATATTATAAACTTCCTGCTACTTAGGGAAAAGCAGAGCAGCAAAATGCATCCACAGTGTAGTACAAAGTGAATCCCCCCCACCCCCTCTCTATTTTGAATTTCAAAATGCTCCAGCTGTTTCAAACTCTGGGAACCTGGCTTATGCCTCTGGGAAGAACAATTTACGGCTCCATACAGTATATGAAGAACAGAAAAAAAACCTTTTCTGCTTTATTTTCTGGGCCACATCTGCTCTCCCCATTGTTTAACACAGACAGACCGCAATACAGACGCTCACAGAGGGAGGGAGAGACAGACAGAGATGTGGGAGGACTATGCATGTCATTCTCTTCACAAACTGTGCAACAATCTGTGTCATCTATTTTTTTTTCATCTCCCACACAACCAAAACACATGCACCGTGAGATTTCTGGAATATTAAAACTACTTCTGGGTACTTTCGCATATGCATGTTTGTATGCACGAGCACAATATGACACAATGGAGAGAGTATTGTCAAAAACAAAGGTTGACTAATATCCTACTTTGTATTCTCAACATTGTCTAACTTTGATATAACTGTTGGAAATATTAACATGCTGTCTCTTCAACACCTCGGCTTGTTTCACTACTTTAGCACTGGTTCTACACCGAGCTGTCACAACCTCAGACACAGGATAGGAAGACTCAAATGTACGACGCCAGAAACTGAGGTGGAGTGTAAAGCAAACTTCTTTACTAGTACAACAATAGTACAAACTCAAAATACTCACTAACAGATTTACAACAAAGTTCTTGATAAGGCTGGTACGCAGGTTCATGACACAAGGACATAACAAGACAAACTGACACAAGACAAGAGGACACAGGACTATTTAAACATGAGGTGAGGTGGCAGACGCTGACGAGAAGCGGGAAAACACACAAGGAGGTAACTACAAAATAAAACAGGAAGTACAAAGACAGACAGTGACTGACAAGACTAACATATAGGCTTTTAACATAGGCTTTTAACACTAGAACCACCATGGGGTGCATGTCACTGTTAAAATAAAACCCCTATGTCTCTCAGTGCATCACTTTTTCTAAAATTGGTTCATTAATTATCTAGAGAATTATGGGGGTTTGGGATAAACAGGAAAATAAATATGATCGTTTACATCTAGAAACCGCCAAGGGGGTCATTTTTACCCCTGATAGAAATGGCAGATATATTTTGATAAGCAGGCTGCCCTATCAAGAGCTAGAGCTAGCTAGCTAGATAAAGAGTGAGATTTGGTTTTTGGATTTGGAAACATGAATTTGGAGCCGAAGATGGATGGATGTCCAAGCAACTCTGTCAGTGCTGTTTCTTTATTCCCAGTAGCGAAACTAGAAACAACATGTGATTTGTACTTATTTTATATTGCCCTTTTATCTGCACTGCCCCTTTGCTGTTGTAGCGCTGTAAATTTCCCCGCTGTGAGACGAATAAAGGTTTTCGGATTCTGATCCTGCAATACTTAAATTATTTTATTATTAATTAGCCTGCAGTTTATTGTTGAATTCGAATCGATCAGTCATGAAACAGCCTAAAGAAAAAAAATTAAAAAAATTAACAAACCCCATAAACTGAATATTAAATGAGTTATAATGTCAAGTTTCATTATTTAAAGGAAAAAAATGAGAATGAATAACTTAACTGCTTCAAGAAATTACATTGCGGTTCTACGGGGGTAATGGAATGTTGGCTGTTCTAGCGTTAAAAGGACTCATCTCTACAATACAGCCATATAATTAGCTGACTAATTGTTTGTTAGACTGTGTTTATTATCAGTAGTTTATGACTCGGCCTTGGACTTTCACAACTGTGTTTTGTGACAGATTCCTCTCATGCAATCTTGTTTTGATCAGTGTCATCGTATGATGTGTTCACACCTGTAGTTGTAGAAAATTGGTGTATTTTTTTACTATAGTCCGATATGGACTCATGATCAGGTGACTCATTCATTGGACAGTTTTCAGATTTGTGTAGCATTTTCTGACCGTTACTTTATCCTTTGATTAACTGCACTGGAAAGTTGTCAGAAATTTGTCCTGTCATAAAGTGGTTAAGGAAGAAATAATTGGATACAATAAGCTGAAATTGCAACTGGACTCCATTATAAACTACCAGGATTCTCAGAAAGAAACTGCCAAAGCCATGCCCTATCTCACAATGTTGATGAAAGTGGAAAAACAGTTACTGTATCCGCCCTGTGATTCAGATACACTCCAAAATGTAATGGGTTCTTCCTTGGCCTATGCTATACCTTTCCACCAAGTGTCCTGAAAATCGAAATGGAGCAAGTACCAAATCGAAAATGGAGAAGTCTTTTCGTGATCCTGCTGACAGACAAACAAATAAAAACACAACCTCCTAGGAGAGGTAACATTGATGAAAGTAACCAACTCTTTGTGACAATGGAAACGGTTCCGATGATCAGCAGAGGAATCGTCGGGGAAAAAGTTGTGTGTTTACAATTCAAGCAAGTTTCGACTGTTCTCGCGTAGAACGTCCTGCGTGACGCCCACGTTATCATCATCTGCAACACCTAGAAGCTGTTTGACATCCTCCTGGGAGCCATCTTTTTCATCTATGTTCACATTAGCATGTCCGTCATATGGAGTGCCTCTGTTATCATTTTATTATGTTGTTTATTCTGTACACATGACATCTATTGCACCTCCGGCAAAGTTATAATCCTACATGTCTGTGATGAGACAATGAAGCCAAACTGCTCCTTTTGGTCCCGGCGCAAAATTAACATTGTGGTCATGGGGGATGAACACTGAGGAGAGAATAATGAATCAGTTCTGGTGTCTGGTGCGTGACATTATTGGAAAGTGTTGTTGGAGTTCCGCAGAGAATTAGTTTGCCTCTTATCAACACCTTGTTCTAATAGAGAGTGTCTGTGTGTTGACAGAGGAAGAGTGGAAGATATGATACAAACCAGAGGAGTGAGAGAAGAAAGAGCGAGAGCCACGCAATAAGGCAGAAAACAGTACAGACTAAAAGGGGGGGGGGGGGGGGGGGGGGGGCGGGGTGCTCATCATTATTGGTGTCGGTACAGTCTGATTCATTCTGTTATCTGTCATTATCTTGTCATACTAGGAATTCAAACTCATCTGTATTGTCTGCTGCCTGATTAGGAACAATGCTGGAGGCCTGTGAGAACACTCGCACTGCATGCTGATCTGCAGCCGTTTGTACCATACACAATGCTGATTGTTTGTACGTCAAGGATAATGCCTGCATTCTTAATATGGAGATCCGATGTGGTTTTCTACCATTGTAGGTGTCTAATTTGACAGTTGCTGTTTATTCCTGTCAGAATTATTGGCATAGACTGGCATAGCTGGAAGACACTCAAGTGGTACTGCAAGTATATGCACCTTATCAAATACGCTCAACTGTTTTCAAGTGCTACATTCAAAAACATAAGACATGTAGAAAGTTGTTTTTTATGTACACATATTAACCTCTAATACAAGCATGCATATTATATTTGCTTTCTATTTCATTATCAAGCTCTTATGAATGCCTTATTGTGCATGACCATGTTCTACAACTGCTAGGCCATTAACTAATAGTTTTCCCTCAATAATATCCTAATTACTGCTTATTAATAGTAAGTAAGGAAGTTGTTGTACATGAAATACGATTTGTAGTATGGGCCTTATAAGGTTGTAGTACCACAAGAATGGTCGTTCTCCCTTAATAACGCTTAACAAATACGGTCTATTCATATGTAACTAAACACAAAACTACAAGTGTTAAAAGAGTCCGTACAACTCTATATAAAGTCTTTCTAAATCAGAATATGTTCCTCGTTCGCTCTCCCTCAGTGTTGCTCATAACTAATTCAGGAGAAGTTTCATATTGACCTTTGTAGGGTTTTTATCTTTGTGCAGTTTTATTTTTGTGTGAAGTTGTTCTGGTACTGTTTGTCAAATTTCAATTGTATTCACTGAAGGCCTATGGTATGATTATAGAAACTTTTTTGTAAGGCTTTTTCTGCCTTTATTGGTGCATCTGACAATAGACATGGACGGGAGAGAAAGAGCGGAGACGACATGCGGCAAAGGGTCGCAGGTCAGATTCAAACCCGGAAGTAACTCTTAACTGTTTACTATCCTAGACCTCACTTTAGAATGGGGAAACATATTCTGAGTTAGACTTAATCTAGAGGTATCTGGACGCTGTTAACACTTGAAGTTTTGCGTTTTGTTACATACGAATAAACCATTAATAAGTGCTTCATAATGACTAATTGAGAGCCAATATGCGACTAATATGCTTGCTAATAAGCAGCTAGTTAATGGTTAATGTGTGAACCTTTAATATAAAGTGTGATCGTTATGGTTGACTTATTTCTGTGCCATGTGTCTAACCAGCTTTGGAGAGGTGAGGACATTCTGTACACCGTATCTAACCGTCCACACAGATACAAAATACACATTTACCCTCCTATTCACGTTATTATTCTGAATATTATTTTAGATAAAGATGCAAATACATCATCATACTTCAGGTCTATATCAATAAAACAAGTAGGGTTATTACAATAATTCTAAATATATGCCCTTGGCTGAATGAACTGAAAAGAAAACAAACACCAGTTAATTTATTTGTTTATTTAATTTAAAATATATTTAATGTATTGTGTGTATTGCTGTCCGTGACGATATATGCTATGTGTACACAATTTAAAAACGTATAGAGAACAGTTGTATTAATGATCCCAACATGTGCACTACAAATCCTACAGACTTGCTTTGCATTTCAGGCAATCCTGCGATGTTCGTGGACATAATAACATAAACGATACGTATAACGGGGCAAGAGGGGCACACTCAAGCAACATGCAAAAACCACACAAACAGTATTTGTCACTGATTCACACAATCGCATGTTTAACCTTTTAATCACGAGTGCAGGCAGGCAGGAAAAATCAAGCCGTCACGGTCAGTGAACCGCAAACCTCTTCTACTTCCCATTGTTAGTCATGTTTGCGTTCAAGTCTAAGTAGCTGAAATGGGCCCCAGGCTCATATTGACCATGAATGTGAATAAGCAGATATATGCTAAATGGATGGCTATATAGTATGTATGATGTATGTATTTTTTTCATATGTGTGGGCACCTCTTCAAAGTTGTTCAAACACACGGCACATGAATCAGTCCATTAAAAGCATGCATAACATAAGAAATAGTATACAGCTAGATACGGTGGGCATGCACATTTCATTGTAAATGTGGAAAAAAAAAACAACAGAAACCAATCCACACATACATTCACATACAATGTACTGTATAGGTTTACATATACCAGCTAATATTGTGAACTATACAATGCCCTCGCATTAACCATCCGTGCGCACTTCTACTACTTCTCAACGTTTTAAATGAAATGTCTACTGCTAATAACGGAGTAGGTTTCTTTTAAAGAGTAGCATTTCTACTTTTATGTAGGCAAAGGATCTAGCTTCTTCTTCCAACGCTGAGAACAGGTCAAGTCTAGAGGCCTGTACTACAAAGCAGGATTTGGGGATAGTAGATTTAACCCTGCTGGGTTTTCAGTCCTACGACGGCGGTTCACGTCTTACCGGAGTAGATCACCATGGTAACTTATGCTGGAGCAGTTTATGCTCGGTGCGTGGATCGTTAGAGGCACTCCAGGGAGGGAAAGAAGATTCAGAGACCGGCAAAACCTGTTGGCTTTCCCTCATGATTATTTGCATGAAGATTCTCAGACAGACATTTGCAGACAGATTCTCGTCAGAGGGGCTGACTTATCTGTGTCAGCTTCTCTAGCCGCATATTGCCAGTGCGACACGTCGGAGTTGTGCAGTAACAGTGCCGCAGACTGTATGTATTGCTTTTGCGTTTCTTCGCTACAGGGACTTTTATATATGCTGTAGGTGAGGCAGAGAACCTGGGCAAAAAATACAGTCTGCAGCGCTATTCCTAAGGTGCTCTGACAGAGGCCGTAGAGTCCTTAATTGTTCCCTGGCTAATTTCCCACGCAGACCATAAAAGAGGAATTCGATGTTCCTTAAACTGCATTT
The DNA here is from genome assembly GCA_943590825.1 of Bovichtus diacanthus. Lineage (NCBI taxonomy): Eukaryota > Metazoa > Chordata > Actinopteri > Perciformes > Bovichtidae > Bovichtus > Bovichtus diacanthus. The sequence continues at coordinate 1,036,475 of CALSBV010012173.1, forward strand.
TCTGATGCTGATCATGGCAATATTCTTTTATTGGCATGTGTTGTGCGCCACAACATTACAACCATCAGGAAGGAGAGGGCTCCTCCTTGAAAAACGGAATATAATAAGTAACAAAATACTAAAGTGCACCCCCAAAGCTCTCTCTTGATCACACTGACACTGTCTCATCATCTAAGGCCTCCTGAAGAAACAAGTCATGTTAATGGTCTAGATAATCCATGATCATCAACTACAGAGGATACACATACCTGTGATGACAGGTTGCTTTTACTGTTACTTCAGTATGAGACAATGTGTAACTGGGTAGCTGGCAGCAAGACCAAGGTATCACCATCACCTGTAGAGCAAGTGAATGCATGTTACTCACTTCCACAATAATAAGTAGCCTATATTATATAATTGTTTTTTATTATCAACCCAGTAGTTTAACATTGATTCATTGACGCATACCACGTTTGGCCTGTTGGTAGAGATCACTGCCGTGCACTCGATACACTCTTCATGATGTGGAGCTGTGCGTGCTGCTACTTGCCCTTATATAGTCATATATACAGTATATATAAGCTTATTTACACATTCACACAGTATGCAATTTTTTTAGATAACACAAAGATATCCTGGGTATGTTGAACTTGTTTTGTTGTACAGGCCTCAGGACATCTACCCTCATTATTAAAGAAATCAATAAACATATTATAAGGTGCTGAGGGGTGGGGTAATTAGAGGCATCTACACTCCTGCCTGGTGTCTCCAACCAGTCCTAATTTACATTATTGGGAGGAGGTGTGGAGAGCCACACACCTGGAGCTGATCTCCACAACACAGGAGAAAAGGACTACTGATTTTATCCTGACTCTCCGTTTGATTGCTGCACTACCACTTTTTCCCTGTTCTCTGCTCCGATCCTGTTATAATATAAATAAGTATGTAAATGGATGCATAAATACATATTAAAGAATGGCTACTGTGTGCCAAAAATATATTCCTTAATCAATATATACATGACATAGAAAACCAAATGTACTATATGGGAATAATATGGTCACTATAAACTCACTTGGATATAACTCCCAGCGGGAATATTACAGCAATGTATTGAATTGATACCATAGTAGATAAAAATGCCCAAAAGTACAGTAATCTCACAATAAATGATTCAGTACCACACACCTATTATAAGTTCCCTTTAAAAATATTATAGTTACACAACAGCAGATAAAATGCCACAAAGTACAGTAAGTTAATTTTAAATTCACTGAGTGTCATAAATGTACAATAGGTAGTTATAAAAAATATTATAGGGACACTATAGCGGGACATCACAGCACACACTGCCAAAAACTATGCACCCGTAGAAAGGAAACAATGTGACTGAAAGGCTTTCTAAATATGCCCCCGAGCAGATGTCATTCAGCACAAACAGTCTATGTAGAAGTATATACAGAACACTGTGCAGGAGGACAAAACATGTGAATCCGAGGGCACAATCTGTGTGCACGGATTTACACATCAAGGTTCTTTTTCCCCCACCACATGACCCCAGAGGGGCTTCGTAGATTTCACTCCATCCATCCAGCCATTACATTATTTCCACACAACAGCGTGGCAAAGGCGGTGTGCTGCTTCTCACAAACCAGTCACATGCAGCTCTTCATCTAACAGCTCACTGTTGCTGTTTATTTTTTTTGTTTCTTTACTTCTTTCTTAAAAATGAAAAAAAGGCCAAAAAGGATCTTTCTCTTGACACATTTTTAGTGATCATCGTCGGTCAGTGCTAACCTCTGTGACAAATATAGCACCCTTATGAATTTGTATGTTGTATGTGCCAGTGGCACGACAGCATTGGGGTTCTGGTATGAGCATGTCTGGTTATTAACAAATGTTAATGATAATTAATATTAATAAAACAATTTATACTCATAAAATAAATAGGGGTTGATCAAATCTGGCACTACAATGATGAAAGTGCATTAGCTCAAAAAACATTAACATGGCTATCAGAAGGAATTAATAATTATCAAAAACAATTAATTATTATATTTATTATAATTATTAATTAAATGAATTAGTATGATTTAATTTACACCAAGTCACCTGAATGGGGGCAATACCTCCTCATCAGAAGCTCTGAATCAGAGGGAAATGATAGCCAGTTAATGCAGTCTCATGAAATACACTAGACAATGAATTAGGATATCTGATTAATAATTCAATTAATAACTATAAACAAAATAACCATATCAATAGCTAGTAAAGGTTGTAGGATTTCTGAATTCTTTGATAGTAGAGGTTCGCAGTAGTCACTCGTGTACAACATTAAACAAACCAGCATATATATTCCATAAAGCATTTATAAATAAGATAATAAATGTCAAAACACACAATATCTAATACTAAACAATAAAAAGGGAAAGTGTACACAAAGGTGTGAGTGTATGTATGTGGAAGAGAGAGAGTGTGTGTGGGTGCGTGAATGTGACCGTCACCACGTGCTCTGCGTAGACGTGCACATGTGTGTTCTATGTGTGTAGAACAAAGGGGACATACAGTATAAAGAGGGAGATTTGAGTCCGTATCTGTGTATGTGTCGCTGTGTTAAAAAAAAAGCAAATTCACAAATTATTGTAAGATCATAACTACTTACTGCTACATAGCTTTCAGCTCTTAGCGAACCCTTTGAGATGAAGGGAAGCAGCGTGCTCTCTTTGTTGTGGCAGTGTTTTACCGGTCGTGTCGTTGTTGTGCTGTTTACAGCTAATCAGCTGAGTGCGAGACGGACCAGACCGGTCGCTCCATTTGTTATCCTGCAGAATACATTTAGCTCCTTGCTAACTACTTGTTGCTCCTATTGTGAAGGCAAGGCAGCTGTGGAGACCCGCTGCGACTAAATGTGTTTACTTTGGACAGGCACTCTCATCCTCTGCCATCAAACAAAGAGTTCAGTGATCAGAGTTTTTCGATGCTGCGCCAGCGTGCTTTCCACTCGGCCGATGCTTCCTCATTCATCAAACCTAAATTAGAACTGAAACTGTCGGTGAGAAGGTCTTGAGTCTTATTCTGGCCAAGACTTGGACTTCTTTCTTCCAACACCTGATCTTCAGTACAGTTGTGTAGCTATTGGAGTCCAAGCAGGTTCGAAATAATTCACTGGAGACGATCAGAATCAGATGCAATCGTTTTATTTTTCAAAGAACAGAGATAAAAACCCAAGTCAGCACCAGGACCAGACTGAAGATATGATGACTGTGCTCGCATTTTATAACTCAAATAGCCTGTCCTCATTGGTGGAAAATGGGGAGGACTGTGTGTGCCCCCCCGCCCCCTTTCTTACAAAACTTTCTTGTCAGCACTTTAGTAAAGGTCTCACGTGTGGGATGATCGTATTGTGGCCAGGCTTTTTGCTGACATGTCTTTGGGGTTTCTTCCATATTTGACCAGGCCTACAAGCATCTCTGGCGCTTGGCCAGACCTATAAATCTCTGGCAGTTGGGGCTTACATGTTGCTTTCAAGTGCTCATCCATGGTTCCCTTAAGTCTGGGGCTTCTCAAGTTTATTTTTTTTCCAAAAAAGAAGTTGAGCAATTCCTGGTTACAGGCGCTACCTCTAACATTAGATAGATACAATTAATATACTGAATACATTGATTACCCTTTATTATATTGTTTTGTATTATGTTATATTACAAGGCAGAGTATTCTCTAGAAGAAATTGACTACAACAACCTCTGATGGAGAAGCCCTGTGTGCAGTCCAAAAAGAGCCTGCCTGGTATCTCTTCATACTAACAAATCCTAAAGTATCGGACCAAGAGACACTTCAGACTCAAATGTAACACACTGAGCTAGTAGAGCATGGACCCATCTCAATTTTAGTCATCATATGTACATTCCACTCATTTCATGAGCCATTTTTGAAGAGCACTACACTGAAGCAGCTCACTTTATTTAAGTGGAAACTGTATTAGTTTCAACAGCCATTTGCTGTAGCGCTTAGAACGCACTTGCTTTAAAAACGCCTATTGTAGTAAAATCATTCCATTGTATTGACCTTCAAGTCTTCATTCTGTGGTAATGAAGCACCTCATTTGGTTTTAGTGACAGACTGTGGACTGACAGTTCACTTTCAGGAAAGTTGTAAAGTTGTATGTGTGTGACTTTGATCTAGTAGAAATGTATGCTAGAATGCAAGCATGTGAAGTGTGCAAATATGCGTAGCAGAAACTATAGGCTATTGTAAAACTGTGTGTGTGTGTGTGTGTGTGTGTGTGTGTGTATACAGTGTACAGCATTATGTCTTGGGTAGAATTAATGGTGTGAAAACTGCTATTTGTCCAAAGAGGAACTCCGGGAAAGTCAGACATGCTAAAACTCTTAACGAACACTTACACATTATACTTATTCTTGCTACTTCGTGAGGACTCCCGACTAGGAGGTTACACATGGGGACATAGCTCCCTAAACAAGGTTACAGTTTCACATTTGCCTATAGATGATATATTTATATACACTTACCATCTTATTTAAGATAAGCAATGGCGGGTATGTTTTTAGAATCAATAAAGAGCTTTTTTAAAAAGAGAGAATGGAGTCTGTATCATATTTGTATTTTTGTTAACTATATATTGAATTTTTATATTCACCAATACTTCTTGTATTTCTATATTAACTAATGATCCATGCATATTTGACTTAAGAGCTTTATATCAGTGCATGCATGGCTTCCAAAAGTGTTGCAGAATATCTTTCAGATAATACTGAACATGAATATCACAGTACCAACAAACTACTAACTACTACTAACTACTAACTAAACTAACTAGCATCAGCGCTTCCAACAAACTGTTAAGTACTTATTAGAACCTCTAATATGACTGCACTATATAACATAAATGTATATTATTTAAATTTCCAGTATAATGTGACAGTTTCACTTAAATATACATATGTGTCACAGTGCATATAGATTCTAAAGTAATGTAAAACAACTCTAATGCTGTTGTGCAAATAAAAACATTCAGAATAGAATATATATAGTTTTGCCATTTTCAGGACAGGACAGGTACAGGACAGCACAAGTACATTAGAAAACATTGTGCGTATCTCTAGGAGTCAGCTTTATTAATTAAAAAAATAAATAATAAAAAAAGGTCAAAGAAAGGCATTTCAAAGTACAATATAAAAAGAGATACACACTATACGGAAAAAGCTCATTTTAAAAAAAACTGAATTATTAACACTAAATTATTGCACAGAACAATGGACTGGGGAAAAAGCTCTTTATGACAGAGAAAAGGGTAGTCCCGGTAAGTATCAATTCAACTATTAAATGAAGAACAAAATAAATTCCTAACATAATTTACAGAGAACAGGCAAAATTCAGAACTATAGCTAAAATTGTACCTGTTCAATCTTGCTTCTGACAGCAATAGTTCACACATGTCAAAGCTTAACTTTGTTTCAGTAAGGACCAAATTCCAATACAATACACTCTCGCACTCCGTGACGGAGTGAACTCCGTTTGTGGTCACACTCACAGCTGAATGAAGCTCCATTCAATACAGCGTCAATGGCTCCCAGAGGGCTTTCTCTCTCTGTAGTGAGCTCTGCATTTCCCAAAACCACAGTGCACCGAATGATACACAAAGTCATCGGAAGATAAAGACCAAGTTACACACCTTGATTTCTCTGTCAACCCCACATGATCTGACACAAATTACAGAGGGCTCCTGTCGGCCTGCACAGAGTCTAGCCTTTGTCCATGCTGCTGGTGCCATTAATGGATGCCATATCAGGATCAAACCTCCAGGGAACCAGCACCACAGAAATTACATTAACTATAAACTTATTCCATCAATACAAATACAGGCCATCTGTGATGCAAGTGGCAGATTCCTTGATGTGTTTATTGGATATCCAGGCTCTGTGCATGATGCCAAAGTTTTGTGCAACAGCCCCATCTTCTGCCAGGCACTGTGTCCACCAGCTGGCTGGTTTGTTCTTTGGGAAGGTGGTTATGCTTGCCTGGAGGAACCAGTTGCCATCCTGACATCATACAAGGTCCCTGTGCATGGCCAGGTACAGGAAAGGTTCAGTTGGTATCGTTCCAGGTCTCGTTCTGCCGTGGAACAATATTTTGGGATGAACACACTGGAGGGGAACACTATTCAAGGCCCTGGAGGTCAGTCCAAGTTTAGGACATCATTACATGTTTAACATGTCTGCCCAATCTGTGCTTCAAAATGTGCTCACCATGTTGCAGCAGGTGGCCAGGACAGTCCTGGACACCATATAAGGGACAGGATTGCTGCCCACCTGTCTGCTCCTGTCCGACTACCACCACACATGAATGAGCATGACTACCTTTTAATGAACTTTGTTTCTTAATTGTTTTTTTGTTATTTTTGTACAGCATACCATGGTTTGTTAGTTATTTTATGTTTTCTGAATTTCGTACATATATATATTTTGTGTTTATTTGTGTTGTGCACATTTTGCATTTATGTTAATGGAGTTGTTTGATCAACTTTTATTATTTTTAACTTTTAATAACTATCTTGTCAAAGAAGGTAAGATATGTTTCTGACATTAATTGTTGTCGCTGTTGTTCTTCTCACTTTTTCTAGGCAGTCCAGCAGCCCCCTAGTGCTGTTCCTTTGCTTTTGGTTGGTGGCTGCTGGTGTGTTTCAGGCGAGGGTTGTGAGGTTAGAATGGAGGGGCTTGGGAGGGAGGAACACTTTGGGGGATTTGGAGAGGAGCATTAGGCAACATCGCTTGGCAGAATGGTGGGGTTTGACATGCATGGAGAAATGAGGACAGAATGACTCATTGATGGCCTTCACCCCAATGCCTCATGCCTGTCAAGGTATAATATGGCCATTTTGCAGGAGTTTCCTCCACCTGATCAGTTCCAGATCCAGTGGGTGGCCTTTTTAGTTTCTACTGCAAACAAAGGCAATGTTAGAAATCTCTGTATATTAGAGCAATATTTATATACAATAATAAATAATAGGCATACAAAAATATACCACATACACTGATGTTAGCACAAGTAAATGGAAATATACGTTTTACGTTGGTGGGATGGGTGTATACAGTAAACTGGCCCCGCTGCTTACAATCAGGAATTCTAATGCTGAATAAAGATGACCTTTAGTGTGACCTTTAGTCAATGTTGATTATTGGTCAAAAATACCCAGGTATGATCTCATATACAGCCCCAGGTATGATCTCATATATGTTTCCAATAACGTCTGCTCTGCCTCTTTTTTTCTAACTTTCTTTTTCAGTACACTTTTAAATACCGAATACTTTTTACGTCAAGATCTATGTTGGTATACAAAGATAATTGAAAACAAAACATAAGGAGGTTAATGAGTGTGTGTGGGTTCACAGTCCATAGGTTGTAACAGGAGTTGGTTTAATGATAAAAGAAAAAACAGCTTTCCGTTTTCTTTGTGCATTACCTTTTATTTTTGCCTTTCTCAAAGACAAAGGGCAGATGACAAAGCAAAGTCAATCCAGAAAACCCTAATTAGACACTATTAGAAGAAATAATATGATGAAAGGATTGCAGTATCAAAGGAAGAGTCAGAGGAAGACAGTGAGACTCACTCTCCAGCTGCTCTAATCAACAGTGGGCTGTAATAAACAGACGAGAACGAGGGCAGAATGATCGAGGAAGTGAGAGATAAAGGGAGAAAGACGATGATTTGGGATGTCTCAGAATATAAGGTTTACATGTTTCTGCATTTCAAAGTGGTCCATCTGTTACGCAGTAAAATATAGGAAATGAATGTGTTTTTTAAAGGTAGTTCTACTCTCACATACTCTTTGGATTGTTAAATATAGATTACAAGATTTACTGTAATGTAATGCTTGTTAACTGTTGTTGGACTCACTTTCACTCATCTTGAAGTTCCGCATCTCCTTCAGTAAGAGTTATTTTCCATTTCTGTTTCCATTCAGATGGCAGTTTTATATGTTAAACAGCAGAAACAATAAAAACATTGTTTTTTTTTAAACAACAGCAGGAAGAGACATTTTTGCAATTGGGAAAAAAAAAGAAGAAGTAAGCCACCCCATGCTGAAACACAGAACATCCTGTACCTGCACTGCATTCTGTTCTGCTGCCCTTGCTTTATGATTGTTCTTGTATAAAAAATAGCGATTCTAAAGAGAAACGTCTTGATATTTTTGATTCCATAGAACTGGCCTTACATTGTTGACATTTTGCCCGTTTTTTCACAGAGATATGAATGCACATCGCCGAAAAGTATATATACTGACCTTAATGCAATCACAACACTTTAATACACAACATATCTCACTAGTGTTTAAGGAGGAACATTTGCCTTGCAGCCTAACTGTGTGTACCATACACATTTCTACCACATTCTTCAGTGGTCCCCTTCGGCCTTGTAACATCTTGCACCTTTCATGCATGTACTCAACCAGAGGTGTCTTTTTAGTCATCAAGTCGGATTTTCTTCTGACTAACACAGAACTACCAATTTCTTTGAGCCATGCTACTGCCATGGGAGGGCAATGTCAGTCTGGGTCGGCTGGTTTATGCTGTGGTCTAGACTGGAATATGTCAACAACTATTAGATGGATCACCATGGTATTTGGTATCACCACCAGGAGGTCGAAGTGTTCATTTATCCTTTGGAATATCTCTACATCTACAGGTTGGACTGGCACCAAATTTGGTACAGATATCCATGTCGCCCAGACAATGTATCCTATTGACATTGGTGATTGTCTGACTTTTCCTAGAATGCCAAAAGGGGGTTGATATTTAGGGATTTTAGTAAAGTAAATCAACAGCTGTTGGATGGATTGTCATAACATTTGCTGCCCAGAGGATACAGTGTCATAATTTTGGTGATCCCTGACTTCCTTTAGTGCCATCATAAGGTCAAACGCCGTGGCGGTATGAATCGGGATGCGTTCGCTTTACAGTGAAAGATTGGCAAAGTCAGTGACTAAAGAACTTGTAACGATTTGCATCAGCAAAGTGATTCATCATTCCTGTCTCTATTCACGACATGGCCAGTATAAACAGGGCGTAAAGAATGCCATGTCCGTTGGTTAGCCGATCTATCGAACACTTTCAGAGCAAAAGTTCTCACTACCTACTGGCTACCTTTCACGAAATTTGCTGTGGATGTTCATGGTCCCCAAGGGATGACTCCTAATGTTTCTGATGAATCCTGGCCTTTCCCCCTATTACCACCAAAAGGCCAAAGTTTTACTTAAAATGCTAGAAAAACAAGTTGAGTACATTCATACTCCCCACAGGATGAATATTTTCTATTTGTTTTCCACTGGTGCTGTCGCCCAGTCCAAAATATCAAACATTCAGCCTTTCTTCTTTCATCCTTCTCTGGGCACATTTTACACTGCCAGCCCCACTACTGGTAAGGGGCCAGAGAATAGCAAACATGTCCGTTTGTTCAATCTAACTCTAAGGAACTGTGCGGCCTCTAGGGGACGCTAGATGTTTTAGACTCTGTGGAAAGAAAGTAAAGATTGTTTCATCTTCTTTGACAAAGACAAAGCCTTGGCTCTGCTGCCGGTTCTGAAATACACCTGAAAATCAATATGATTCAAGGCCAAACACAACAACAATCAGTATGTGCTACACTGTAGCTGTACATTGTTTAACAGTGGAGCAATAACTCTTTACACAGGTATACTGCCTGCATTTCCCTTGACAGGAGAGACAACAGCATCCTAAGAAAGCAAAGGTTAATGCCACTCTTTCGACAAGTGGGTGCACTGTTATTTCTCTCTCTGTAGGATTTGCACACATCATCCAGAATTCATTTTCTTGCCAGTAGACTATTGAGGTTAGAGCAGCTAGTTGGTCGCTGGTTAAACATGGCTAGTTTAAATCTCCCAAGTGGATGGTAAAATGCGTGTGGGGAGAGTGATTGAGAACGCCCCCCCCCCAGCACCCGACTGCTCCAGTGTAGCTGCTCATTGGCCAACGGTATATGACTGTTATTATCCGCAGCTTAACATTTTTATTACCCTCCTTAATGTAATTCATAAACAAAGGAAAGTTTGAAGATGTTTTGTGTTCTGTTCTGTTACTTTTGTTCCGTAGCAGCTGGTTCGAGGCTCCCAAACTGGGACATTCAGTCAGTATGTGACTGAATCTAAATGTTAGCCCTCTGGACTTCTTTAGCTTTCCTTCAGTCATTTGTACTGTCACATGCTTAAAGTGCTCAGTGTCATTGCGTCAAGACGCCTGGGGAACTGGGTTGCATCAGAGATTAAATGTGCTATGAGATGGAAGTCATTAGCTGCCACGGACATTTTTGTTAGCAATTGCGTAAAGGGTCTGCTGCTTTACATAGATTTACTTTGAGTACGATAATATGATGACTGATCTGCAACAAAACTGCTGAAATTATATTTTATCAAACCCCTCAGCTGAGGATCATCACACCCTCACAGCATATGGTCTGATTTGTTTTTCTTATTGGAAGAAAAGCAGTTTTGTATTAATTTAAGCAAAGTCCAGTGCAGTGAGAATCCAAAGCTTTCAAAGGAACCTGTGGAGTTTTTTGACCACAAGTAGTGCTATAGAGCAATGTTTTTTTATAGCGTTTAAGGAAGGCACATGCACGCAAGCACAAGAGGAGGCAAAATCCACATCCTGCCATTGTTTTCATGGTGGGTAACATGCCAACAAAGGCAGTGAAGAAGAAGGTAAACGTGGATGTGTCTATTTTCCAGTCACTTTTTCTGTTTTCCTGTTTAGGTTCAAAATCGAACAGTCATCATCATGAACACAAGCACGGTTTGCTGAAGCGACAGTGAAGTGTGAATGCAGGCCTTTCACAGTTCAGCTCCTCTCTGCCCTCAGTCACTGTGGTCCATGAGAAACAAATTATTTCACTCCATAAACAAGGATATGGAAGCCCATATGCCATAGGCACAGCAGGTTATGTCTTTGAAAGTGAAAATGCCATTTTCATTTGAATTCTAACTTATATAATGCTTGCACAAATGTAAATTTGGCTATATTGTTTATATTGCATTTACATTCATTTAAATGTGATTTAAAATTCTAGTAATGTCGACTGTAAAGCAGGTTAAATCTTTGTAAATAAAATGTCAAATGCCGCTTCATCTTCAAGTTGTTTGAAAATTGCATTTTCTTTTTGACTTTAAAATGTACTGATTTGCGTACCTGGAAAACGAAGTTACTCTGTTTATATTGCATTTTAATTTTCTAATTTTAATTAACATTTAAATATTGTCCACTGTACAGGGAGGTACGATTTTGAAAACAAAATCTCAAACCGCTTTTTTATTTTCATTTAAATATGGTCATAGAACGCCACACAAAAAAATGCAAATTTGATTATTGCATTTTAATCCAAAATATTACTCAAAATAACACATGTGGAAAATTATAACGTTATTGTGGAATTAAATTTTTTTTTAAAGATTATTGATTTAATAAAGTACCCCTTGGGATTCCATACTGGGAAAGCTTTTCACTCATTTTAGCATCAGTCGTTGTAAAAGAAATAATAATAATAAAAAAAGAAATCTTAATTAAGTCGTGAGCTTAAGAACGTGAACGATAATATAAAATGATGACACATATGACTCATATCCTATAATTATGGTTTCACAATCCTCCTTTGCATACTGAAGACTGATAAAGAGAAAAACAGAACCCAAACAACAGACATTTAACTGTTGTCTTATCTTCTGTCTTGTTGAATCTGTTTATCTGAATGGCAGGGTGCAACCTATGAGGATTAATATTTATCTGAAGTGGTTTTGGGTGCACAGCAGTGGGACATACAGTAACTGCGCTGTTCTTGCTCTTACAGTACCGCTGGGTGAACAGTGTCCACAGCCATGCTGAACATAGTCACACACAGCTACAAACACAAGGTTAAAACCCATTGAAGGTCTGGCTCAATGTATGAAGGCAATGACATCGTCCACCCATGTTGCCAGTGCGTTGTTTTTCCCAGAGGCTCTCCTGAAGGCCTGAGCATAATGCAAACAACCAGATTTCTTTTCACTGCAAGTGCATACACACACTCTCTGCCTTTCTCTCTCATTCATGCACGATCCCATCACCCTGCCCTGTCACACACTTACTGATGGGTCTGCCACTGTCCAACACATACTGTGCACACATATACAGAGGTTAGTCATATACCATGGGCTGAGGCTGAGAGGACATGTCGCTGTGTCTGTGTACAGTAAAAACTCATCAGTCACCCAGCCAGACGCATGTGGCCTCTGCCTCAGCCTGCCCACTGTTAACTGCCTCCAAGTTTATGTGTGTATGTGAAACTGTCAAGCCAATGGTCAGCCTTTGTATGCGTCACTCTGTGTGTGTGTAATCAGTTCAAGTGCATATTTGAGCGCGTGAACCCTTTGCCTTCTACTACTCTGTGTGTCAAACCCCCTTCTCTCCAACAGTGATACCAATTGTCCAGATTGTCACAGTGCTAATGAATCATTTAGCTGACACACACACACACACACACACACACACACATACATACACACACACACAAACACACACGTGCTTGCCAAGATATCTACAGGTAGAGATGGCACTTCTATTACCACCCACTTGACACCTTTTACCTTTATAATTACGGAACTCATGTGAACATCTGTTTCTGTCACCATGCATTCAATTCAGTTGGATGACTGTATGTTGAGTGAAGTCTCCAAAAAGCAAACATTTAGAGAACGTCAATTCAATGCAAAAATGTGATATTATCTGTATTATCATCATCAGTCTATTGACCATTCAGTCATATTTGCAATGCTTTGGTGTGTTTGGTATTTAAAGTGAGCATATCATGAGTATGGCCCATAGGTTCTATAAAAGAAGTGGACATAGTCACCGGGATGTAACCCATTGGTTTGTTGACTACCGTTTTGAAGACTTGAGTTTGGCATTTTGGCCATCGCCATCTTGTTTTTATGAAACCAGAAGTGACCATATTTGGATGATACTGTGAAGTTGGAGAAGAGTGAGTCCTGATTGGGGTCAGGTACCGTTAGCATAGCAAACGCTATGTTACCAGCTAACACTAGCTAGCTTGGTTAGCAAGCTGCATCCGTAATTCACGTTAACTGTGAAATTAGTTGGGGTGCTAATTTTGGCTGGTAAAAAAACGTGCTTAAAACAAAATGTACTTCCCAGAAAACATGACCAGCCAACTCAATTGTCTTTTGTTACAACCGAACACTGAACAACGTTGTGGTAGCTACACTGTGGTAGCAAATTGTCAATCATAAGGTAGCCACGGCTCCAAGCATATCATCTGCTTTATCATCTATTTTATTCTAAATGGGACCATCATTTGAATAAATGAACATCATGCTGTATTGAAGAAGACTTGAAACTAGAAATTGAGACTATAAGCTCATTAGGAAAAGTTTTTTGAGTTAATACATTCATTTGAAAATTAGGGTCAATTTCTCATAGACTTCTATACAATAAAGACTTATTTTTTCAACTAGTGGAGTCGCCTCCTGCTGTCCATTTGAAAGGAATGCAGGTTTAAGGCACTTTCGCATTGGCTTCACTTTTTAGACCCGTAGGTTGCCACTTGGTATGGCCAGTGATCAACTGGTCATGGCTAAGCGTAGCATTAAGGGGGGAAAAAATTTTTTCACGGAAAAATCAGTCTTTGTTTAACTTGTGAATGCACATAAGAAATTGATGGCAATGCTTTTCAAGCACATGTTGGTGGTAGTAGCACGCCTAAAAAACAAAACAATGATTCAGCATAGGTTAGCAAGAAGAAGACTACAAACTAGCAAACATGCAGGTTTTAAAGTAATAGAAAACATTTGCAAAGCAGAGTTTTTTGAGAAAGGAAATTCATTCATGTGTTAGGTCTCAGGGATATATACAATGCATTTTGGTGAGAAACCCTAAATGTTAATATCATTTTTGTTTGTTTACAACAAAGCTATTGACAGGTTAACTTTTAAGGGCATCATTATAAGAAGTGTAAGAATGCAGTGAGGACCCAAGTGCATTGAGAGAAAGAAGAAGCAAAAAACTCTACAGCCAACAAGGCTTTCTAAATAAGTAAGTCTACAGTGCAGACAATAACAAACATAACTAAGGTATTCTATTCTCTGGTACTCACATGTGAAAGGAGATCCAAGCTTCAGCAAACATAAAAGGGGGGGGCTGTATATATGTTATGAAACAGGTGAAGGAGGTTATTGGATGGATTTTCCCTCTGAGGGTAGCCTACCGAATGCTGTTGGAAGGGATCACCAATGGCACAAAAAATAATGCAAAGCAAAAGGTATGTCAGGATAGCATGTAAGCTAAAAAGAAATAATTTTTTAAAGAATGTAAGTCATGAGAAACATGTAGTATCTTCTTATTTTGAGATACATGACATATAATGACTTATTATATCAAAAATAATGAGAATATTTCTCTAAATAAGTACTTTGTATCTCAAAACAATAAGAACCTTTTCCCAAAATAATGACTTTTGAAAATGTCTCACTATTTTGGGACTCTAAGTCATAATTTTTTAGAAAGTTTCTCATTCATTTGAGATACTAAAATGGAATTAGTATCATATTTTTATTTTGAACACGTAACAAAAACAGATTCATATTATATATTTTAAGATACAAAGTCATAATTTTGAGATACTAAGTCACACCCCTGTCAGTGATGTCACAGCAGGTATTTTGTCTTTAAAAAATTACGGTTTCCTTTCCAGCTTTAACATTTACCCTCCAGCATTTACAGTCTATTTTAATCAAAGCTACACATTTGGAATAACTAAAAAAAATAAATAAATAAATAGAAATGGGAAGTAAGTACTTTAGTGTTACATTAACTGAATCACGACACTTGATAGAAAATGACAACACCGTATCTGAATTTGTTTTTAAAGTTTGTATTTCTGATACAAACTGCGGTTTCTTTTACACGACACAGGCTGAATATATTACAAACTATGAACCGGTGAACCAAATTGAGAGTAAGTGGAGTGTATAATATATTTAGCATAGAAAATGGCATTCTTTGTTCTCCAGAAGTGGGTTGTGTTATCACAAGAAAACACAATAGCACTTCTAATAACCCAAAACTGGCCACAATAGCAGTCAGCATGTGTATGTTTTGGTGAGTTCGGCACTTACTCAGCTGGAAAATCTCTTATTTTGTGAGGTCAATGTCGGTAGGCGTCGCAGCACAAACTGTTGCAGCACAGGTGGAGAGCGTTGTTCTGAAGGACAATTTATAGTATTTCTACATTGGCCAAAAAAACATTTTTGAAAAAAGAAAAAGTAGTGGTGGAGACAACACTCTGAACGCCATGCAGTTTCAGGGCGTTTTTTTTTTTTCTCCTGTCACATTTTACCCACTGTATTTTCCACTATAGAAAGAACATGATCATGGCTCGCCTACATGTGTTACCAATATTTTTTGGGGAAAAGGGGTATATTTACATCTTTACAACCTCTCTTGTTCTCTCCTCTCTACTCTGTGCAAATATCCTGCAGTTCAGTCCAAGTTTCACTTCATTCATGGCTTCCCAGTTGCACAGAATTGAATGTTTCGTACAGGATCCGGTTAGTGCAAACTGTTTATACATTTTTAAATGAGACATGTAGAATGAAGCGATTTCCGCTGAAAATATCACTATTTTAAGGTTAGACGTGGTTATTTTTCCTGATGAAAACGTATGTCACATATTATTCGTCCAAGGACTGTGGGACATTTGAAAATCCGACAATTATTTCTGTTTTTACAGTTTCCGGCTAAAATAAATGGTGTCGTTTTTGGCTATTTACAAAAAAAAAAAGAAAACATGCCCCTCAATCCCGCCGACAGGTTGTAAGGTTCAGTGGGAAAAGGACGGCTCTTTCCTTTGAAGCCACTCCTTCTTCTACATTTTCTTAATGCACCGTCAGAGACTTGACTTTGTCTCAAGGTCACAGTACATGTGCTACATGTGACAGCTTTACGATGATGGGCATGTATTAGCAAAGATTAAACACGTCGGTCTCGTCCGAACAAATATTGGACGCTTCGAAAGTAACAGATGTTAATGGAAGCCCAGTAATTAAACGCTAATAGGTCTGGCAATCAGGTCTGCCTGCAGACACTGCGGCTGAGGGGAGCGGCTGCTTATGATTAATTACCACATACATGTCAGGGTACAACATGTACAGAGGGGTGGATCCTGTTATCCTACTCAGCGGTGGTGTGGACGTTGTCATGGCGAGTACAATCCGTCCTTTTTCCTATCTTTTTTCATCCCTTCCTTTTTCATCACATATCAGAGACAAAGAGTCTGCTTATAATTAAACTAGAGCATCAATCAAGCATCACTTTATGAAAACTCTAGATTCAAATTAAAATGTTTCCCAGGTACTAATTTGCTAGTGCATTAATCCTTGTTTGTTTTTTGTTTTTTTTTATGATGATGATTGATAACCTAATGATGTTATTTATTTTTCTTATTTCTCTTTCTACCTTCCTACAGTTAATACTGTATTCCCCTATTGCTCTCTCCCCCTCTATATCTTCCACAGAAAACCCATCCACCCACACACACACACACACACACACATACACACGCCAATCAGAGGCAGCGTAGGGCGGGTCAAGCCTTCGCCATAATAGCAGAGTGTGTATTTCCGTAGCAATGGGCCTTCAGAGCAATGGGTGTTTTGTTTTCGGGGTAACGGATTGTCGGACAAATGGCTTTTGGTCCATTGGGACATTCTTTCGATTATTGGGGTTCGGGAACAACATGAATTTAAAACAATGGAGAGTCCCCATAATAATTGCCAGACTGATAACTCTGTCTGAGTATGTCAAACCGTCAATTATTTTGGCATCTGGTAAGCCTTTAAATCCAAGGATCTGCTACTTAAACTGGACACGTCTCACTGGTGCCTGAGTGAACTTTATTTCTCTTTTTCATAGAGGTTTAACCAAACGATCTACAAGAAATTTCTTTTCCAATTAAATCTATATGCCTGAATAGCGATGCCGAATACACACCTCAGAGGCAACTAATGTTTGAGGATTATTGTCCATGGAAAGTGAAGCATGGCCTGAAATGCTCCCTTGGCGCGCATTACTTAGAATATTAGCTTTTCAAGGTAAAGCTCTGAAGGCAGTTAACACTTACTGTACAGATGGATGTGCATTTATAGCATATGCTCTGCTTGTATTAGGTGAGTGGATCTGCCTGTGTGTGCCTGTGACTCAAACACAAGCTTTCGAACTGTTGTGTGACTTGTCTGCGTGAGTGTGTTAGTGCATTCTCTTGTGTTCTCTCCTTACCTGCCATTTGCCACCAGGGACACACAGGTGATAATGGATGTTTGTATCCCGGGAAAAAGGTTTTGCCCAAGGAGTCCAAGGAGAGAGTGACCTGCCATCGCTGGCTACCCAACATTCACTGCTAACAGCCAGTGTGTGTGTGTGTGTGTGTGTGTGTGTGTGTTTTGTATTTGTTTGCTCAAATTAAATTCTGCTGTCGGGTATGGTCACTGGGGGGAAATTGTCTTGAGGCAGGAAGACACTGCGGTCAACTTGGTCACTTTGTTGCCAGATTTAGTAACTCTTCAAATCCCCTGATGACTTCATTTCTCAAACTAACTGGAGACATTTGTTTCGCACTATTAGGAAAAATATTAATGTGTTGACTCTCTGTATAGCTGGTGCTAAATGGTGGTACTTCCTTGTTCAATGCGAAGAGCTCTGATATCCACAGCATGTACCAGCAATAGATACAGAGGAGATACTGAATGAATGACTGGAGCTCTTTTATTAATATACTTTTTTTGTATGGGTCTGATTGAATCGAATATAGGCATACATGCTAGTAGAAAACATTCTGCATGCTGGTTTGGATTTTTTTCCACCCTTACCCTCAGACAGCCTGATTCCGCCACAGTTCGAAAGCATTCATGATGCTGCGCTCGGTAATACTCGGTAGTAACAGAAGTTATGTTGTAAAGAACAGAGAAAAAAGAGAGCGCTCTTGAGGTTGTGCGTTAGAGAGGGAGACAGAGAGAGCGCCCAGTATCTCGGCCTGGGATGGGTTTACCCAATCGACGGTGCTGTGAAACCCGCCGGCAGCGTTATCGACAAACCGTCGAGAGATTCATTTTCTTACTTCTGCACGCCGGGCCAATCACTGCATAGCACAGGCGTGGATGTCAAATTGTTGGTTTTGGAAACTTTTTTGGGGAAAATATAACACGTGCAGCCCCCTATTTCAAATATGGGATGTGTGCGGTGAGATGTTTTTTTTTAGATGTTGTTCGATACACACGGATTTAGCTTGAAGCTTACTGACGCTTTCAACAGTACTGTGTCCTAAAACCCTCACAGCCTCTCTCACCCACCTGCTGTTTGCAAGGCGATATTACCAAGTGTGCTGCACTGTCCTCCGATTCAAGGATTTCTACATCATTTAATGTAATGTAAGGCTTTTAAACCTTGAAGTGCAGCTTCAAGCGCATTCTGACGCGGACAATGAGCCTTCATTGTGTGATTATACTGCTGCCCGTGTTACCCGATGTTTTCCTGATACATCATTTACACTTTTACTTGGTTAGTGTTTTGCAACGTTATCGCTGTACTGTGTAATCCAGTGATAGCCATTAATGATTTTCTTTATTTCTTCATCTATTTAATTGTGAATTAATCTGAATTGCTGTCAATTAATCTCAGACCACACACTTTGGAGTCTGAACATTATAATGGCTCACGCACTATTTTTCAGTTTCTCCTTACTAGGCCAGTCAGGAGCTACGTTTAGCCTGAGGATGTTCTGTAATTACAGCCAGACCACATCTAAGAGGCTGTAGTTAGTGTTAAATAGTACTCCATTTAGAATGAACTCTGCTTGCATTTATCATGCTTTGTTCTTATTCAGATACAGATCACATGTTATACATGAATACACATTTTTATATTTAAATTACTCACCCCGTGTTGCCTTGAATTGTTGAAGAAACCTAAACAAATGCACAGACAATCTCACGGTTGGCACGGTACTCATACTTTGCAAGTATTGTTTATGCAGAAGGTTTGAGCGAAAGCACATATGTTTGAGGAAATCGCGAGCATACGACTGGATGGATGAGACCTGAATTATGCAGTACGAGTTGTGTGAGACTTTTTGATTCTCCATTCACCGTGGAGGCATGCGAGAGAAAAGAAAAGGTTTTCGTCATGAATTCAAGGTACCGTGGAGTGTGTAATTGATACACAAATTACCATTATGGGGGTGAAGTATTCCTTTAATCCCAGGTATCAATGGCTCAGTTAACCATCTCCTCACAGAGACAATCATTTGAATAATGGCTTTGAAATAGAAATTGTGTTGCCATCATTTATTGTGCAGTACAATATTCTCAAATGCTGTAAACAAAAACAAAAAAAAAAAAGCAAAGATTAATAGGGTGACATAAAAGCCATGATTTTCAGTTCAATCCCTGTGCCCTCTGAGGACGGAGACAACACTGTGCATCACCGCACATGTAAATATCTCTGAGTATAGCTTTGCACACTGGGTAAAACACCCAACAACCTCTCCATGCCCTTCCTTTTCTTATCACGAGAGAGGAAAGGAGGAAAGTAAAGTGTTGAGTTTGTGCGTCAGAGAGGGAGACGGAGAGAGCAGGGCAATATCTCGGCCTGTGCCGGGTTTAGCCAATCGACGGAGCTGTGAGCAGAATGGGCTGTGAAACCCGCCGGCAGCGTTATCGACAAACCGTTGAGAGATTAGAATTTAGAACACCTCCTCCCTTTGCTGGGCCTTTCTTTCGTCAGAAACGATAACTTCTCCGCAATCCATGGGAGGGGGATTACCAAACAGCTGCTCACATCTCACACAAGCACACACAAACACACACACACACACACACACACACACACACTTACTGTCACTTACATACACTACAGGCTTGCATCTGCACTTCCACAAACACGCAGGGTCCCTTGCTTTCAGTGTCACAAGTCTCTACAGTTGAATTACTGTTTGGCATTTGGAGTTATTGATTACACACTTCTCTCACTTGGCTGAAGAAAAGACCAAGTCGCTGCAATTAAGTTTATTTTTCTTTCTTTTTCTTTTATTTTTTTTTTATATCTGTAACAGAGTAGATTTAGTCAAAGAGCTTATTGCAAATGCTTGTTCAGGTTATTCAGGGTCGAAGATAAACGGCAGGTGAGTGCGGGTGGACTGGGTTGCTTTTAACTTTAATAAACAGAGCAATTCAATGACCAAGCTTGAAACACTTTGTAATAAACAGGGTTTCGAGGGTTACTTCAAAAATGTGTTCCGATACAATTTCCTGTTTGAAAATGTAGCCAGTTACCTAATCCAAGTATCATAATATTAAAGTGATGTAACTTGCTTACTTTCCTTTACTTTTGGATTACCTCAATACCAAATATGCAAATAAAGACAAGAGGAAAAAAAAGAGTGCTGAAATGTGACCATTATTTTGTATGTAAAGCAGAAAAAGAGGAACAAACATCACTGTACAGTGCAAGTTATGCCTTCCAGCTGTGAAAATGCTTCCATCATCCAAGTACTCCAATCATATGGCACATTAGTTTAGCCGGAGTTTAACTTGGAGCAGCAGCAGAACCCATATGTATTTAAATAACATTTCCCCGGATTGTCTTGTATTTAGTTTGCTCGACCAGAAATCTGAAGCAGTTCGCTAATTTCTTCTCCAAACCGCCTTTTCACCCTGGGATGCCTCTCAGCAAAAAGACTAATCTTGATGAAGTGCACCCCTGGCGTGCAATCTATCCTGCCTTGCGATAACTTGCAATGTACTGTGACATTGTTCCCCTTTTCTGATTTAAATACAAAATAATTGCAAAATCCCTACCCAGTGAAAGCATTTTTTGCACCAACGTCCGAAACCATTGTGTCCTGAAGTGTTGTAATGCGTGCATATGTGCACGGCAGTATATCGTTCTTAATTTTAAAATTGTAATCCTGAAAATAATCCTCACTTTTACTAAATGTATCGTAATCTGTTTACGTCTTCTTTCTCTTATGTTTCTGGATTTGTAACCAAATACATTTACCTTTATCTGTTTCCTTGTTACGTAACGTTGTTTCATGTATTCTGTGACTCCCCAAGTCTGATAATGCCACAATGTGATCGGTATGATCATTTCATGGTGACCTGGTTTATATCTTTAATACATTTTCCACATTTTCTAAATGTTGCTTCATAACAAAAATGATAAAAGAAAGCAAAAAAAAAAAAAAATCTTATTTGTCTTTTAAGGCTCTATACACCTAGCTCACAATGTTTTTTGCAGTGGAGCGATGTGCCAGGCAGCAGTAGAGCACCATTGTTTACGACAGGATCTGTCTTTTCACAAACCTGGTGGCCCCATTTGACTGCTGACATTGTGTCATGCTGTAGTCTCTCTGCCAGGATGTGTTGTGATTTTAAGGTGACACTGTCGAGCTCGGGGCACAACATCCATGGATGTATTTCGCTATGTTGTTTCAAGACGGCACCCCATTCATCCCTGTGAAAGTTGAGTATGTATGCTGAAGAAGTTTTTCAGGCTTCAGCATTCGAGGTGTCAACTGCATATGGTGCTTTCACGTCTAACCTGTTTGTTGCAATTCAGGGGAGCATTCTTACCAGCCTGGTTTGATCCGTTTGAACTGGAACCCTGGAGCGTTTACCCCCTTGTGTGGTTTGTTTGGTTGGGTGTGAACATTCGACTCGAACTCCGGGGCGGAACGAAAAACCGCTCTCAAGTGAACTCAACCATTCGACTCAATCGCACCATTTATGTTTAATTTTTCCGGATTTGGTGACTGGTGCTGTAGTAGCCTATTTGCACGTTTGCTATCTGTGAATATGATTCATTTACTATTACTATTAAATGACTATTCAGACCACACATGAGAGATAATTAGATAGGTAGCTCACCCCACGATCCCTCTGCCTCACTCCCCACCACCAGGAGACTAGTTTGCCCGTAGGAGAGCGGGTATGGCTACCTTGTGATTGACAAGCCGCTACAACAGCGATGGCATCGCAATGCATAACCTCTTGTCCAAATATTTTCACTTCTGGCTTTAAAAAAAAAACAAGCTGGTGACATCGTGACGTCACCCATTGGTTTGTTGACTAAGTCCACTTTGTATATAGAGTCTAAGGTTTGGCTTGTATAAATAAAAGATGTCCAACAAACTCTGACGAAGACCAAAAAACTGAGACTACCTGGCAAGCCTTTGAAAGATATAAGCAAGCCCACCAAATATTAGATTTATGGTTTTAGCATGAATTCAAAAGCTAAAGTAGGCTACTATTAAATCCTTCCGCTGATCATGCACTTTCAAGAAAGTGATCTTCTAAAGCAATACATTTCTACTAAATCCTCTGGTAACCTTAGTAACACGCATGTATGAGCATTAGCACATGGTGTTTTGACATTTTTCTGCTCATTTAGAAAATGGAAGGGAGTTGTGCTTGTGTCTAACTGTTGACTTTGCAGTTCCTCGGGTCGTAGTTGTTATTTATGATATACACGGTCCAAAGTCAGTCTCAACTACCAGAGAGGATAAATACTTCTGACTGTACGCCAAAATAACTTAACAGGCCGCCGCTGTTCCTGGAGGCTTGGTCAAATCCAAGCATTAGGCCCGAGGTAATGAGGTTCGCCTGACTTTGTGTGGTCCATTGCAAAACAACATGTCAGTTAACTAATTATGTGACTGATTGTGTGTTGAACCCTGTTGCTTTCCAAAGACTGCGTTCAAGCTGCATTTTTGTTGAGCTGCTGCAATTTTTGCTCTCAAAATTATAACATGTTTGTTTTCTGCAACTTTGCATTGTACTTTGCAAGAATACGGTTTTAAAAAAATCTTGATATGAATCACTTTCCCAAAATGTATATTATCAAAACGCTGTGATCCCAGCAAAGTCTGTTTTAAGTGCAGTGAATTTAAAAACTGCACAGAGAAGTTGTGACTTTAATTTTTGCCTTAACACGTCAACACGTTTCTTATGTATTCTGTGCACTCGCATATTAAGTTTAAATACCGTAACAAGTTGACAACAATAGACAAAAGCTACTACAAAGCCAACTACTCGTAACTGTAGACTGCAGCTATGTCTTCTGACATAACTAGGTTTTATTGATCCACAGCTGCCTACCAAGTGTGAATACAAAGACTCAAACCTTAAAGGTCCTCAAGATCGTTTTGATCTGAGATGACATACGATAAGTTGTCCTGTCCCTGGGGGAGAAACAGTCTCGTAGAGAAAAAGACAATTTTCCTCCTGGGTACAATAAGACTGATCTTATCTTGTCTTTTATTCCACAGTACACTCAAAATGGTTTTTTCAGCACAAGCCAAGGTCCTCTGTCAAACACGTCTTGAAGGTCAGTGACTGGAAAGAGAAGAATTAAGACAGGACTCTTTTCATTTAACACATTTGTAAGTGGAGTTTGGTACTACAAGTGCACTTGTGTGCAGCATTTCAGTACAGCATATGGTGTTGGCAACACATACTGTCTAAAAAAGCAAGCCATCAGGGGACACTATGGATCTGATTCAATATGAGGAGCTCATGATGACTCTGTCACACTTTTCTTTTACTCACTCAACACAAAATATAATTACATCAGTTTGTGTGTTTTAGTAAATGTGATTATATGAAAGCAAACGGCTGTAAAAAATAAAAATAAAAAAGATAATTCAATTATACTTAATTGAAAAACAGGTTGTAGATAAGACCATTTTGAACACATATTACAGTGAGTAAAATTGTGAAAGCTACAATATGCCTGAGCATGTCAAGCTTTCCGATGCCAAGGACACCCAAAATAGAGCGCTGCCCTGCCAGGGTCCCCCACCATTCAGACATAAGCTATCATCCACCCACATACTGTGCAAGACGCAGCACCATCTGATTAGGATAATACTGGTGTTGAATAACCAAAATGTACCTGCATTACCTTTTATTGTGTTCATTTCATTCAATTTATCCTTCTGAATATTAGACAGAAAGTGAATCCTTACCGGTGTCCTCAGCATAATGGGACTATTCATTGACTTTTTTTTATTTTTATTTAGTTTGTCCATTATTTTTCACTTTGCTTATCACATTTAAATGCGTTCAATATGCATTTCTATAATTCATTATTATTTTCCTTTTACTTCAGTGACTTGAGTAATTCACTGTCAGGCCTTGACAGCAGGGCCGGCTCACTTAATGCACCACACCGCGGTGTACTTTATCAGCCTTCCTAGCAGCATCATCAACTTCCCAGACGATGCCTGTTGCATTCTTCATCGGCTGGGTGCAGTTTCTTTGCGTGGGCAGTGCGATACGAGGCTGTAAAGGATGCCTTCAGGGCACACTGGAGGAATGGTTTGAGGCATTGTTGTGTTCAGCAGTTCTCTTTACTATAGTGAAGCTCATAGTCTGTCTATCTACTGTTCATTTGCTATAATCCCATCAGATAAATTCACTTTGACCTGTGTTCTATCAAGCTAACGGAGCACACTGGTGCAAGACCGGGCACAAGCCCAAGAGCTCAAAGTGTCGGGGGGCCCCCCATGGCCTTCACCTACAAAATGTCACTCAAAGAGACACGTACCAACCAGGAAGAGCCTCAAAATGGCCACAAAGGAACATAAAATGACTGCCAAGAGTTACAAAACAACTACAATGAGATGCAAAACAGCTGTAATGAGAAACAAAGAGACTCACAACGACTATGAAAAGGGGCAAAGCAACCACAAAGAGAGAAAAAATGACTACAAAGAAACACTACATGACCACAAAAAGACACACATCAACTATAAAGACACTCAAAATAACAAAGAATGACCAGAGAGAGAGACACAAATAAACTATACAAAGAGTCTTAAACTGACCACAAATAAACGCAAAACCACTGAGAGATGCGTAATGACCACAAAGAGACACAAAACAACAACAGAAAGAGGCTCAACAACTATAAAGTCTGTGTGTCTCGCTGCTACGTAGGCGAGGTATAGCAGTACATCGACATATCTGTGCCCAGTGGACCCTGTACTCTACTGTGTGAGGTGAAAAGGCCAGGTGCTTGCCAGTGTTAAAAAAAAAACTACAGGAAGTTAGTTATTGTAGTTTTGCCCGCTAAATTTGGTCCGCTGACCATCACAGTTGACAGTTGGAGCGACACTTAAAAACATTTGCATATTTAAAAACATTAAGCGCGTGATTGTCGCAATTTGAACATGAAATTGCACTCCTTTCCTGAGTTTGAGAACACGCACATCGCGAATAAATGTCCATATGTGTAACTCCAGAACTTGCCTGAGAATCATGAGGTTTTTAGGGGATTTTTCAGTCAGTAACCCAGTGATAGTTGTCTGTTAATCCATTGGTACACTCCCAACAGAAAATGCTACTAGATGATTCGGCATACTTCAAATGATGCCACAGCTAACGCACCAACTCCATGGTAACATTCTACTTCCTGTTCACATCCACCAAAGCCCCCCCTAGGTGGATATAAAAGAGAGATTTACAGTGTGTGCCTGTGGTTCAATTCACCCTCGCTGCAGCTGGTGGTGTCTGCTGAGCTGGTAAATGACTGTAATGAGGACTATTGGACGAAAAAATTATGTGATTGCTCGTACACAGGAAGAGGGAAAAGGCAGATGTCGCACTGCCAGAAGTATATTTTTCTTTCATTGAGACACAGCAACAACAACTTTTTTAACCTGTACATTTCAGCATAGTCATACCTCGCAATATTGTGCCTTAAGTACACAAAACTAATCGGTAAGACAATGATCATTTAGAAATTTTAAATAAATAAAATGGACTCATTAGCCTGTGACTGGCAGGAGTTTAAATAAGGAATGGTTAAATATCAAGAAGCACTGTTTTCAGGGCAACGGAAGACAGTGTTTCTGGCAACTTAGGTCATTGGGTTTATTTTTCTACGTTATTCTAATTCTCTCAAGTGTAGCATATTTCCAGGCATTCCTTGAAGTCTTGTGATTGTAACTGTTCTGTTAGCAGCTGCAGCGTTTTACACTCTCTTTCCCTTTTATCTCTCTCTTTCTTTCCCCTCACCTACTACCTCCCTCTCTTTCTCTGCAGTGAAGCCCCGCAATCACTCTAATATCCACTAATAAAACTCCGGAAAATATGTTCCTTCCCTTCTCTGCCACACTTTTGGCTGCAGTACGACACTTAATATGAAAATGAACAAGTCTGAGGAATTGCGTCGGCCGGCGCACCGCATTCATCAACATACATATGGAGCTGGGCGAGAGAGGGAGGGAGACAGAGACCATCGGGCAGAGGGGTCAATTATAAAGAAATACAAGAGAGGAGAGGAGAGAAAAAGGTCAGGGAGAAATGGTGGGAGAGTTAGGAGCAAAGAAAAGGGAGACAGGAGAGGTCAACGGGGGACGGAAAGCAAATGAGCAAGAGAAGAAAAGAGAGACAGAAGGGAAGAAGACAGTGTAGGAGGAGGAGAGGAAGGTCAGTGATGAAGTGGCAAACAGGCTGCCAGACTCCCCACGGCTCAGAAACACTGACTCACAAACTGATGGAAGGGAGGGGGGGTGTAAGGAGGGAGAGAGGAATGGGTGCTATGGAGACAGGATGACCTGCCAACCTAGGGAGTCAGAGCAGGAGGATTTGGAGTCGCTCCCTAGAGAATATTAAGAGGTACTTCCTGCATTACACAATGAACATTTGGTATCACAATGGCATCTTTGAAATTGGAGAAATTATAGATTTTATGCCCAATGTTGATCTGTTTTCTGTCATGACTGACTCCCGATTCAACTCGATTTAGCATTGTTAGCACGACAAGCATTGTTACAATGTTATATATAATTAAGCCTATGTGTGTTGTTTTTTCCTTTCCCTTTTTTTTTGCCCACTTTTTTTTTTTTTTTTTTTTTTTGCACATCAAGCTGTAAACACACACTG
Source organism: Bovichtus diacanthus (assembly GCA_943590825.1). Classification (NCBI taxonomy): domain Eukaryota; kingdom Metazoa; phylum Chordata; class Actinopteri; order Perciformes; family Bovichtidae; genus Bovichtus; species Bovichtus diacanthus. Next base: position 1,063,480 of record CALSBV010012173.1, read on the forward strand.
ATCGATAAGATAAATGCTGAGCAGTGAAGCCTACGTAGAAGTGCCAAAAACTGCAGTTCATCGAATGGCCTGTGCTTGGGAGCCCGTTGAGTAATTCATGGGTCTGATATGGCACGTCTGTGTGTCGATAGACAAGTGTACAACATGAGTGGAAAATATGGGAGAAATGTGGGATGACAAAACTGTCAAAATGCTGAGTGACAAAATGAATTAATGGACCTTAGAAAGTTAAAAGTTAGACGGTTTTTTAAAAGTTCACTTCTGTCTGAACCCAAGCAGCTGAATACAGTCTGCTTTCCAATAAACCATTTTGAGTGATTTTCATAATGTCGTTATAAAACAAAAACAAAAAAGGTCTGGGCCAAGTGTGACATACTCTGCTCCTCGTCTGCATGGAAGTTTGTGTGTTGGTTTCATCTTGTTCTTGTTTGTCAGAGTCCAGTTGTAAGCACAACTGTGTCAATTTTAATCAACAATGTCAACAATCACCTTCAACCCCTTAAAACTTATTGAAAATAATAATTGAAAGAATAAATCTATCGCTCGTAGCCTCAAGTAACTTTCAAAAGTTTTGTTCTTTCTTTGTTCAACACAATAATATGTTCATGTTATAAAAAATAAATTAAAGAAAGCGTAAAAGAAAAAGTCAGGTTGCCATTGTGCCTGCCAGAAACATTTAAGCAAAATCACAGTAATGCATGAGTCATCATGGCTTCTGTTGTTAGGGGCCATGGCCTTTCTCACTTTAACCGCGGGGTCAATTGAGGTATTATCTTTTTGACTGAAAGAGACAGATTTTCAAAATGCTATTAATTTTTTTTCCCAAACTTATGAATAAAAATATGCTTCATCAGATTTGAATTACCTGACAATGTATAAATGCCTCTCCGTGGTACATCTGAAGACTAAATGATGTGTTTCTGGTTGGAAAATATATCAGTAGTCCATAAGTTATAAATCCTTAATCTCCTTAACATGGTTCAAACATCTTGGGAAGCAGCATTTACAGATCAAAGTGTTCCTCTAAACCCTGTTCCAGTCTGAATATTCATACCTATACATTAAGAGAGCACAGCAGGCATGCTAGGTTGGCTGCATGTTCAAAGTGGAGCCTGGTGATGACTTACATCGCCTGTAGTGTTACAGCCCCCGTACTTGACGACACGCTCTTTAAAAGGGGAGGTTGAACTCATGCCACTGAAAAGAAAAAGATGGATTTATATGATATATACTCTTATTAACCATACATAAACACTACCAAAGGAATAAAAAAAATGGAACTTGCCAAGAATTGCCAACATTTGACTTTAAAGTGGTCTGAGAGCATTGGTACCAAATCAGTGATTTATAAGGCAGCATTTTCCCTTCTTGTGGCTGCAGCCCAAACTAGTTCTATAAGACTTGTATATTTTTCTTTTATAATCAGCAAATCCTATTGAAACTCTAAAACCAACAATAAATGATTCCTACCAAAAAAAGAATTGACAACCTAATATATCTTATTCTTCTGTGACATAGAGCCATGAAGGTCCAAAAACGATTCTTGCCAATAATTAGAACGGAAGATTGTTACCACTCTCGTATCAGTACGATAAGTATCAAGCTATCAATCCAGTATCTTAGTTTAGCTTAGCATAAAGACTGGAAACAGGGGGGAACAGTTAGCCTGGCTGTGTCCAAAGGTAAAACATGTAAAGCTCACTAATTAACATTTTACATCTCATTTGTTTCATCATTACAACAATCTATAAAAGCGAAGCATTGAAGTGTTACAGGGGTGGTATTGGATTTGTGCCAAGCTAAGCTAAACTGATGGTAGCTTCATATTCAGCGTGCAGACATTAAAGTGATATCAACCTTCTCATCCAACCCTCCTCAAGAAAGCAAATAATCATGTCTGCCATTGTCAAACCATTCTTTTAAGACAAACTATGAATGTAATAATTTTCTCAATAGAGCACCAAATGTGTACTAATCCGCAGCTGAAAATAGTCCCCGACAAATGCACCATATCCTCCTGTTTGAGTACATTTATAAAGTAAAATTGAGTATTATCCTTCTAATTCCTTTAAAAAACATTTTAATTTTGCTGACCATCTAGCACTTTAATAGGCGACAAGACAACCTCTTTAAATGTATTTATACCTTCAGAACTTCCGTTAGAGGGAACATACCAGCTTTGTTCTATTTTTTTTTTACCAAGATTGCCGCTTTATTTCCCCTCTTTGCTCTCACCCACTCTCTCACACACCCAGCCAGCCTCTGGAGCATCATCCAGGGATGTTTTCATCCTCTGCCCAGCTCGGTGCAGCATCCCCTGGGCATTGAGAGATGCCAGAGGTCCCTGAAGCTGAACACCCACAGACGGGTGAGGGGCGTTGTATATCCCGCCATATTTACATATCTATGTCTGATTTGTCGGATGTTTCATCTTTCTATCATTGCTTCGCATTCTATTTATCTAAACACTCCTCATCTTGCTCTGTCCCCCATAGTTTTCAATAAATAACTTTCTCTTTAAATTGTAAATGTAACATTTCGAAGAAGAAACAGTCTCACGCCACATGGTGTGTGTGAGTGTGTGTTTTTTCTACAAAAGCATCTCATGTCTTTGGCTTTGGGCACTGTATGTGTGTCCTTGTTATCAGCATCAGCCTTGATTAGTGGTCAGAGACAGAAGCGATTAGCCGTGTTTGTGTTTCAGCTCGTCGACGAAGCGGGCCGGGATACAAGCTGAGTTTGATAACCCGAAATGAGCCAGAGGTGGAGATAATACTGGTGACCTTTGAAAAGTAATGAGTATGGGAGAGTTTTACAAGGAAACACTTATTAGGAAACATTGTGTCTGACAGCGGCGCACACCAACTGGGAGGGTTTTTTGTAACAAACCACTATCACACACATTCACCCCACAGGGATCAATTAGGTCTCATCTTATCTTCGACAGGCCAACAGCACCTTCTGGGAGCACGGACTGAACCTTGATCGATGATCTTTTCCTAAACCTAACCAAGTAGTTTTTTGGTCTCATTTCACAATGTTAACCACGTGGTTAAAACTGCGACCGCTTCACTTTCACAACGTGCGGGTTTGGTGCCCCGTCTGAAGCAATATAACGGTGGTGATAACAACTGATAATGGCCATTTAATGGGATGATAACATTTCAAATGAATGAACACCTAGAGAAAGACGGGAGTGAAAAAGAAACACATATAAAATGGTCATAAAACAAATTTTGAGTTTAGGATTGTAAGGTCGGAGTGTGTTGTGAGACAATATTTGATTTTGCAGCTTTTCACTCCTTTATAATTTCCCCCCAAAGGTGCCTTTGAAAGCTTGTGGATTTATAGACGTCTCCGTTTCAGTAAGAAAAGTCAGTTTATGAAATCTTTTCATGTACTTCTTGACTTCATCAATCTTAAAAATTTATCCAAATATCCACATGGTCCTGGCCTTGCCGATGGCAATTGACATTTTAAGACATTCAGCTGCTGCTCCTAGTGAGATCGACAATGAGTGAGAACGAGCAGCGTCTTTTTCTGGACACAAGGCTGTGTTCCATCACTCACACACAGGTGCATAGGGTAAACATGTTAACTAATAGTTATCATCATGAAACTCCCCCTTTTATAATTTTTTTGTATTACAAAATATTCTGAAATGTTATGTTTGATCTGCAAATGAGGCATGTCGTGGAATTTAACCAATACAAACTATTGTAAGAGATGGTGAGATATTAAACTGAAATAAAGGTACTTGATTGAATAAGTAATATTTGAATTCTTTATTCTTGCAAGAAGGAACAACGACGCAGTGTCAAGCAGTCTGCAGCAAAGTACAAGGTACAAAGAGAGTTCTTCACAACATTTATAGTCTTGATGACCGCACATCTTAGAGAGAGAATAGAGCACAATAGAGATGGGAAGACAGTTGTTTCAGCTCTCGGTGGGTCATAAAATGTGAAGCTATCGGTGGTAAAGAGTAATGTGAAGAAAAGAGGAGTGGTGGTTGGGACCAGTCGTCCGTTTGTCCAGAATTCCATTGTCAAAGGTTAAAGCAGTTAAAAGAGAAGATTAGTTAGGGTAGGGGTCCCTCTGAGGAGGGGGAGAGACAACTCTTCTCTGGATATACAGACATTCCTAAAGTTGCTGGACTGCATATACAAATAGAAAACGTAAAGAATACATATTCAAAACTTAATGCACACATTGGAAGGTTATTATAGAATCATGAAATTTACCATTACAGGCATTATCTAATTCTACCTTCTGATGAATTATCTACAGACGCAAAAAGACAATGCACGTCAAATAAATACAGACGTGTGTATTTTGGATGTTTTCTTTCAACTTTTCTGAGAGAAGACATGTTACCGAAGTAAAAATAGCCCAAACTCTCAAAATTGACCAGTGCATGAAGAAACAATGTTATTACCTGTAGTGTATCATGTTTATATGCACTGACTTGGGAGTACTTTAGGTTATGTTTTCACCCCGTGTTTGCTTGTGTGTTATTGACATATTGAAGAAATGTGTTGGACATATTGCCCCTTGGTTGTATTGATTGGATGTTAAGTGAAGTTACTTGATCTAACAGATGTGTTACAACTGAGTTGTTCAGTCTGTCTAACGCACGTCTGATGGAACAGATATGCTTTCATTTCAGTCAATACAACTGTCTGCACGCACGTCATCTGTCTCTTCGTACGTCATCCGATATGAACTTAACTAGAACCCAAATTGTCTTTTTAGACCTCTGGTCAATTTTCCCGCGACTTACCGACAATAATACAGTGATTGTGTGTTGTGTTCTACCAACAGGTGTTTGAGTGAGTACACAGCAGTACTTTGCCACAACAGATACCGTGTGATAAGGTCAACGGACCGAAGGTGCCCATGCATGGATTACTGAAGGGGCCTACCGGGCAAGGGTCAGGGGCCCCCTGGCCTTCGCTTACAAAATGTCACTCAAAGATCACGTACCAACAAGGAAGAGACAAATAATGACGACAAAAGAAACATAAAACAAGTACAAAGACACTAAAACAACTATAAAGTCTGTGTCTCTTGCGCCTGTGTAGTAGAGTCGGAGGGGCCTATTGCATGGCTGTGGCCAGGGGCCCTTTCTCTCATAATCTGCCCATTAAGGTGCTGACAGTTGCTTTTATATATGCATATAAAATGCAGAAAACCAGCTAGATTAGAGTCTAACTATCTTTTTTCATGTACACATGTGCATAGCAAAAAAGCGCAGATAAAGGAACAGCTGAGATTATTACACGCAATGCTCTCTCATTCAGGTCAACTATTAAAATGTAGAACCAGGTAATATTGTCAATTGTTTTCACCCTGCAGGGAGGCTACTGAAATGTTGTGGACCCAACTGATTCAGGCTGCCAGCATTGGGAGAAACACAAAAACTGCATGAGAGAAGCTACACTTTCCCTGACGAGACATGACATTGCTGTGAAACTACATTTGCCAACTCACCTGAGCACTGTCAGCAGCTGGCAACTGAGGTAGGAAAACACTGCTGGGCGAAAATCCTCTTATCTGGCCTGCACCGAGGCCAGTAGCGAGGCAACGGCTAGGATTTGGAGCAGGACCGCAGCCAGAGGAGAATCTGGACTCTCACACAGATGTTTAGGCTTACATTTGGCGGACAAAGCAGCCAGCACAGGATGGGAGAGGATACACCCAGTGGCCTGCAACAGCCGAGAGGATTGGAAGACAGCAAGGTGGACAGGCACCAACATTATGGCCTCCTCCAGTGGCTCTTGATCCACCGGGCCCCTCTTCCACGGATGACATTTGATCAATGTCCCCCCTGTGTGGAGGTTCTGCAGTGGGAGGCAGAGGCAGCAGGAGGGTGACAGAAGGGGCTCTGCTTCTGGCAGTGGCAATAACAAGCAGCTCTCTTATCAGACTGTGTCCTTGCTGACATTCACTAAAAGTGGAAATCCACTTTCTGTCCTCACTGTAAAGGAGTACTGATGCATGTCAGTAATTACATTTTTACTGAACCTCCCGAAACCCACCGATTCATTTTTGCCCTCTGAAATGAAGGCCTTGGTGCTATGTCCCCCACAAACACCATGCATGCAGGGGTTTAGTGAGACTTTCTCCTTCTCCGTGACGGACAGGGTTGTAAAGATTCCATCTTAATCTATTATTACCTGCCGTTTAATTTTTAATGATTTTATGTTTATTTTCATTCATTCATTAAAATTATAGATTAATACATATACTTTACAGGTTTATAGATTATGCATATTTAAGGGAATGGAGAGTAAAGATGAACAGAGACAACGCCCGTAAGGTCACTTTTCATGCCAAAAACACATGAAGCCGATGACTGTGGAGGCATCTAAAAACACTTGCGTGCCAAAACAGGCAAATCCGAACAATGTAATTTAAAAATATTAGTTTTTGCGTCCTTGCCTCGGACGGACAACTTCTCGTGGCCGTTTTAATTTTGTTCTGGTGGCTGAACCCGCAAACGTTTTGAAGTCGGGGAACATTTCTCCTTGGTAAGTGATCAGAAAGTCAGCTAGACTCTCGTGGAATTTCCTGCAAGCACTGGCTTCACCGGGAGGAAATCCCACGGCATGCACCCCCCCGGCGCATCTGCACCCCTACGGAGCCGCACTATGGGTAACAAGCGCAAGGCTCCACTCTAGCTATCCAACGCGCCGTGAATTACTCTAATCTACGTTAAATTAACTTCCGTGTTCTACCCTGTCAAAATGCAGGACGGCCTTTAGATCTTTCCGTCATTGTTAAAAAATGCGGTCAAAATGTATCATTTTATTATTACTAAATCGTGCCTTGTAATGAACTTTTTGTGGAAAAGATTAACCCGATGTCCACTACAAGGGACAGGTTATAAAAAATAAATAAATAACATTAATAAGAAAAGAATCTTTGTGATATGTTTCTTAAATCAGTTTTTTTCTTTTTTTCCTTCAAGTCTCTTACACTTGCACACTTTCTGTCCTTGCTGTAAAGAAGTGCTGGTGGATGTCAGCAAATTACATTTTTCTTAAAGAATCATTAACTAATGACTTCAGTCAACCTCTATCAGCCACCGAGGGAAGGCAGAGGCCTCGACAAGAGTCTGGCACACACTGGTCTGTAATTGACACAAATGGCTTCTTTTTTTTTTTAAACAATAGAAAGCAGGAGGCTGGGTGATTAAAGCAGAGACATTAAGGCAGAAACATCTAGTGAGGTGGTTAGATGAAATTGTAATTATAGAAACTGCTCTGTCAGTTGTTCTTTTCCATATTGGCATTGTGCCTGTGGAACAATTCAAGCAAAGTAATAGCCCTGGTGAGGTAAAAGGGTGTTGTAGTTCTTTAACTATCGCTGACAATCACAGTTTTTGTTCTACAGGTTTTCTTTCTGGTTTTCATGTGTGACATCCATGGATATCAGTAAATCCATGTGGGAAATCAAACACGTCAAAGTGTCCATTTTATGAACGCATTTCGCTCAGCAACTCACACCCAAACAATCTAGATTGATAAATGACACTACAGGTAAGAGGAAACTGTCTGTTTAGGGGAAAAATGTCGATGTAATTAAAGGAGTGCCGTTCACATCTATCAACATACATCCAAGTGGAAAAGCTAACAAATGCTTAATCAGTCAAACAAACACACAAGAGATTAAGATGCCAAAATGGTTACATGTTTTAGGGTTCCAGTTCCAACACAAACACAAACGTCTCACTCATACTAACCAAAGCTAACATTGCTTAGTGCTGCAGGGAAGTGTATCAAGACTAAACCTCTACAGTCATGCTAACTATTACAAATGGATGTAATTCTCATTGCAACACCAGCTTGCTAAACTAAATTGATCCTCTCTGCCACTTGAGGGCAATGCAACAGGCTGTACACCATGACATCACCTTCTGTACAGAAGAGATTCAGAAAGAGTGGTAAAAATAATTTGTTTCCTTGTATTGAAGAGTAGATGTTCGATCTTTTTAGCCGCACTAGTCGTGTGACTCTAGGGATGGCAATGTCAGTCAGCCCACCACTTTGGTCGAGATTGAATTATCTCAGCTATTCTGGACAGATTGCCGTAAAGTTTTGTAGACATTCATGGTGTCTATCGCGTCCGTGGTGTCTGCAGCTAACCGTGTACGCGTCCGTCCATGATTGTTTTGTTTCCTTCATTAGTCACAGAATTGACCAACGGACCGTATATAAGGAGACGGGGAAATGGCATCAGACACCGCCAGTTGTGCGACATGTTTAACTTTTGACGGACACCGCGTCGTGTGTGTCGTTCTCAACTTTAGGAAGTGTGTAACATGCAAAAGAAATTTCATCATGAAGTACAAACTGCAATAAGGTGCAGGTCATTTGTCCTGTTTAGTCGAACAAAGCTATCTGAGCCTGAACAATGTGGCTTAACGAAGTCAACCGGCAAAACACGTGCAATTGTACCTGCTACAACCTACTTGTTTGCTGACTCTCTTTCGCTCCTATCCCCTGTTCCTCTGTCTCCCCATGTAACCCCTGTCTCTGCCTCCTTTCTCCTCCTTTCAATCGCCATAGTCGTCAGGATGGCTTGCAACAGCCTCAGCGCTCTTCCTCTCTCCGTTAAGCATATCAGGCAGCTTAAACCCCCGACTTTGGAAATGCATTTATAGGCAACAATTATGTAAAGTGAGTTAAGCCCCAGCCAATTGTGCTTCGCTTCTCTATCCCCTTATTTGCCGCGAGTTTCCACGGAAAATAAACGCACACTTAAGGCGCCCTCAGACACACAGTCTCACAAGCATAAAAAAAATAAATAAATAAAAAAAATGTTTACACAGTGGTAGTGAGAGCGAAAAGATGGAGAATGAGACAGCAAAAGAGATGATGTGGAGGTGAAAGAGGGGGGAGGAAGGTGCGGGGCAAAGAAAAAGAAAGTGATGGAGACGAGAGATGGAGGAAGAAGCAAACAGCAAGCCGTGACCTGGACTTGTCTTTTGTTTACAGCTCGCCTCTTAAGAGCTGAAACCAAATCCTGCGTAGGCGTGACCTTGGAAACTTCCACTCTGACAGACAACAGACACAGAAAGCCCTTCGAAGGCCTTAAGTGCCTGGGACGTGATGAGACGCGCAAGCCGTGACCCGTGTGACAAAATTATTACTAGGCCACTTGTTTTTTTGTCTGTCGTTTGTGAGATGAAAAAAATCTTTCATTTGCCATTCTGCAGAACAGAGAGAGCGAGAGAGAGAGAGAGAGAGAGAGAGAGAGAGAGAGAGAGAGAGAGGTAGGGAGAGAGAGGGAGGGAGAGAGAG
>CALSBV010012173.1:1072884-1113671 GCA_943590825.1 Bovichtus diacanthus
AGAGAGAGAGAGAGGGAGGGAGAGAGAGGGAGGGAGAGAGAGAGAGAGAGAGAGAGAGAGAGAGAGAGCATATTGGAGCTGCAAATACCCCTGTGGATCAAATTTACATTGATTAAAAAAATAAGATAAAACAATTAGCTGCCCATTTGCATCAGATGTACTTTATTCAAAACACTTTTCTTCATTATACAGAAAAATGGAAATCATTTATGACTAAAAATCTTCAGCGAGATAGAAACGAACACTCTGTTATTACCCACTAAATGACCACTTCCAATGAAATATTGAATTTGTTAAACGGAAAAATAAAGTGACATTGGAGCAGCAGATGCTTTCTTTACGACTGGAGAGGTGTTAGATTGTGTTGTATTCTGTATGTACTGCTGTATGTTGTGCACTTTTAGTCTTGCTCACTGTTGACGGCCTATTTGGTGAGAATTACTCCAACGCACGCAGACATAACAGTGTATGTGTGACTTAAATGTGGACAGTATGGAGCCCACAAAGTATAGTTGCATAGTTCCACTGTATGAGTAAAGGCAACACTTCATTTGTGATTGGCCGGAGTGAGGGTTGCTATCAGATAATGGAGCAGGTCTCATGTATAGCAGCGAGTTTGTTTCAATTGGAAGGTAGCCTAGTAACTAGCCTAACATACTTGTTTTTCATGAAAAAAATCAAGCCTCATTTGTGATACTATTTAGGCTAGGCATTTTCTGCAATAGCCCAAAATTCTTCATAAGCCGTAAGTGTATGATGACTGATCAATGAAAACATCTACAGCCAGATGTGCCTGCCTCCAAGTCATTTAAAATTCCTTTAAATGTATTTTATTTTTATTATTTTTTTAGGGACAATACACATAATGTACCAGATATAGATCAACCCTGTGTAGTCCCTGCATGCAGAGAGACCAGCTCCCGAGGATTCAGGTCATCTTGCAACTGATTCCAAGCAGAGGGGGATAAAGCGCCGTTGAGCAATTCTCCTTTATCCTAACTCGCTGAATGATTTTTATTTTTTCAACGTGGGCAAACTGTGGATTTTTAGATAGCTAATTAGCAATCGCACTAGTTTTAATACTGGGCGACACTGTGGTTAGCACTTTCACCTCACAGCGAGAGGATTCCCGGATTGGAGCTGGCTCACAGAGGGGTTTCTTCAACAGAAGCAGAGAGAAAGCAAACAAGACTTTGCTTTTAATGCCTCTTGGTTTTAATTACCAGCAGTAGACAGAGAACATTCTTCTTCGAAACAAGTATTTTCCAGTTTTAAAGCTCAGAAGAACTGAATATACAACATCAGAGGTTTATGTGTTTGCAAGTGTGTGTATGTGTGCAGAGACGATCATTTCTATCTCAGCAGGACTCTGAATGGGCTTTGGTATCTCTCGTTGGATCCCAGTTTTCTCGCAGCAGGACACGAGCACAAACACACACACACGCTTAAAACTACACGCACCAAATAGTCTTGATCAGAAAAACCAATAGAGAAGAAAAGGAGAAAAGGGAAATTGGGGAATTCACAGTCTAAAAAGACGAGTAATTACTTTGAAGGAAAACAATGTCGGGTGTTTCAGTCTGACGAGTCGATGTCAGTTTCTTGATGTGACGCACGCAAATGTTTTCGGGAACTTGTTCACCTTCCTCTGGCAGCTGCTGCCTTGGCAAATTGGCCACCTCGCTCAGCTCATTTACTTCTGTGCAAGTCTTTTCTACTCAGCTGTCCATCAGTCAGGTATTTGAAGTACACACATCTGTGACACTGCGTTGGCTACCATGCGTCTTTAACATCTTGACTAGACGGTGTATGGTAGGTTTTTGTTGGGAGTAATCCTTTGAAACATAAACCATGACTTACTTTGTTTTGCAATTAATAAATGTAGCCACATTAAAATAAAACAAAACTCGAGGCTACTGGAGGGCTTTTTCCAGTCTGGAACACATTTTTCCCACTATCGTGACACCACATGAATGCCGCACGAATGCGTCTCGCTGTCTTTCTGGCCCATGCTGCACCCTCTTATCAAGTTTTCCTGAGACTCGGGATGAAGATTGGACAAACAAACCAATCCGAAGACGTGACCTCTATATCTCTGTATAGGGCTTTTAAAAGAAAACATATAAGATTTAAAGCTGACTTATCAATATTTTGATGTTGACAAAGGATCAAATGATGTATAAAGAAGAATACACGGAGAATGATACACTACACAAAAGTTTAATGTTTTGATTCACTAACCAACCTCGTCTCCGGCCCCAGCATGCAGCCGTTTTCAATGAAAAAGCTCTACGACCGAACACTAACTGCCAAGCACCAAGCAGCAGACGGACACATTCAGCAATGGTTAGTGCTCATGTAAAACTTGAGTGTATGGGTGCATACATCAAAGATAAATGTAATCCTGGACAAAATATGTTCCTCGAAAAGTCATTTGCAGGAGACCAAGCTGTGCCTTGTCAATTTCTTTTCCTTAATGTTTTCATTTTTCACAGTGATAGGAAACTCTTTGCTAACACATCTGCTGTACCCACTTTATACTGCCCCAAGTAGTGAAAAAAATCAATTAATGCAAGTTTAAGTTTAGGTCTAAAGTCGAAGTTCATTTTGTCCAATGTGTGTCAGATGTAGAATTGTCACGATTGACATAGGAGCTGTGGTATTTTGCCATAGAGTAGTGAATGCAATGAAATTGGACAATGGAATTTCAAGACGCACGCAGATGGAATTTCCCTTTAAGGGTCCTCACTTTTTTTCTGTTTCAGTTATCAGTGTAACATTGGAATTATCAGTCACTGTCTGTATATTTGCCTCTTTGTATGTCTGCCAGGCTTTCCTTCTGATTCCAGGCATCTTCTGTCTCAAAAAAAACTTCCACGGTCAAACTGTCCTTGACTAATCTGGCTTAATTAGGATAAACATTAGCCAACAACAGCCAACTTTATTGTTTTGGTTCAGTCTCACCGCTCTCACGAATCCCATTTACTGGCGTAGCAGGCATCTGTTTTCAGCAACAACAAAAAGAAAGCTGTGATAAACCCTCTGAACACTGCACAGCACCAAGTAGCAGACAAAGTTAGCAATTAACTGGTGAAAATATTGGGAGCATTTTGCAACTGAAGAGACAGATATTTCCCTCGGGGAGTTGGTGGAGACCAAAGCAGAGCTAAAAGACAATAAATATTGGTCTTAATTTCACAGGGCCAGAAACACAACTTTAAATGAATGCTCATGGTGCTCCATGTCCACTGGATGTGTAAATAGGCAACTGTTAGCTAACACTTTTGCCATATCAACGTTATAAGGTGACAATATCTCAATTATGTATTCAGCTTTTTTTCCGCTGCCCATATGTTGCAAAAAAAAAAAAATCAATAAGGCAATGCAGTTTTAAGTAGAAAATAATTATGCTAACACTTGATATGGCAAAAGTTAAGCAATTGTATTTAGTGACAGTCAGCTCCTTGTTGATCTACAACCAAGCTGGCTGTTTTGTAAAACTTACTACGTGATGATGTCGTCAATGTTGTGGTGGCAGTTTGTTGCACTGCCTACAACCTGAAAAAAAACTAAAGTAATGTAATAGTTTAGAAATAATATGAAACTATTGATCCCCATGGCAACATTAGGTATCATTCTGGCAAAAAAAAAAAAAAAAACATTATTTGGTGAATAAAGTGGAGCACACTGAAACAACCAACCAGCAGTAAAAAGAAAAAAAATGAATATAATAATTCAAGCAACATACTTTCCACTTTTCCGTCACGTAAAGTAGCCTCGAGCGGTATGGGAAAGACGGATCACAACCAGCTGTGCTCTTATGTTAATGAGGGAAGCATTGTAATGGAAAAATATTAACAGCACAGGATATTAGAACAGTAAAAAGTAATGGTGCTTCTGCTGCAGAGGCCAAGAGGATTACTGAAGAAAATAAAAGAGTCGGAAGAAAGGAATGCAGTATAAACGTCTGCAGTATCGTACCTGTGAATAAATTAGACTAAATTAGAGCTCACTTCTAGTGTGTGAATACCCAGTCTTTAAAGCTTATCACTGGCCCTTATTAAGGCACAGTGGTCATATATTTTACCTATACAATCATCATCTCAACAAGCTTATAACATTCAAAATGACTATTAATATTCTACAAAATGGCGATGTGATTAATTCCTAGTACAAGACAACATAGAAAGGACTTGTAACTTTGTTACTTTAAACACAACATTTCCACTTAGACCCTTTTTCACGCAAATTTCACCCCCACGACTATGAATCCTAACCCAGAGGAAGGACATCTCAATTGTTTGCAGGTAAATTGGTCCCCATCCAAAACTCGTTTGGATTGGTCCTGATCCAAACCAAAACTGACTTGTAACCTGTAAGTTTTGTGTCGCCAATGGCCCCGTCCCCACTTCCTACCAGCCTAAATCGGCCTTCGTACTGAGCTCAACTACACATCTGTAAAGTTTTGCGATGCAAAATCAGGCCAGGTGCATAAATGATAAATGAACTGCATTCATATAGCACTTTTCTAGTCTTTGCCACCACTCAAAATGCTTTTACAACAGAAATCAGAATTCAACCATTCACACCCTCATAGCCCTCCCACGTCCATTTTCAAACTCGCCCCTTCAATTTTGTCAAATATGTCCACAGACAGATATACAGAAATATGAACACCTGGAAAATGACACGATATCTCTTCTGTAGTAGTTCCCGGTACAAAAGGTGTCTGCATTTTGCTACGATGACACACACACAGACCCACAGGCTGAAAACAATACCAGCGTTGCTCATAATTAGACACAATGAAGTGCATATTAAACATTTATTTTGCATTTTGTTTTGTCGTAAGTGTATCACTTAAGAGAATAATAATGTGTGACTTCTGGCTCAATCAACCCTTTAAAATGTTTTCCATTACATGAAACAAAACTCTTGATGCAAATGATTGTTAATCAGTAACATGTAGTTATGGAAATGAATCAAAAGCCATTAACGGCGTACTGCACATTGTAATAACCATTGCGTGTGTTTGTGTGTCAGCACTTCTCTCAAAACATACTACTCAATGTTTTAATGAATGGTCTTAGAATAAAAAGTTTACTTCTTCCTACTCGTTCACTGACTTTCCCCCTTATTCCCTTCTACCTGTGTCTTCTTCCTTCTAAAGAACTAGAGCATCTCTCATTGACATGCCGTATGCATGGTCAACTCTATGGCATTGGTGAAACACCTTCCTGTCATCGTTTCCAGCCAGACAGGCCTCCGACCCAAGCAGCAGCCCAGATATTACACGGGTCAGTGATGGAGAGCAAGGGCAACAGACTTTGCACCTCTGTCACCTCTGTCAGCCTCTTATTGTGGAAGAAACACATGTGCAGGCAGGCATGAATGAATGAATGCATGCAAAGATGCAAACAACACAGAGATGTTCTCTTAGTGAACAACAGATGGTTATGACATTACAATCAGGCGGCAACATCTGAGGCTGAGCAGTGAAGCAGTTGTGGAAGTGCCCCAAACAAAAACTGCAGTTCATCGAATGGCCACTTGAGGTTTTCACCAACAGGGAGAAATCTCCATAGACCCCAATGTTAAAATGCCCAATTTTACAGCGGAAAATAAACATGTTTATACATGCCTGGTACAAAAAACAAACAGTTATGGTCTTTACATCTAATTTCCCTATTCATGACAACTGTACAGTGGGTGAATATTTTTAAATTTCTCACCTGTTTTAATTATATTATGGCTTATCCAGAGTGACTTACAGTGAGCTAACTACAGGGACAGTCCCCTTGGGGTAACTTGGGGTTAAGTGCCGCTCACGTCGCGAGCTGGCTGCCTCAACTCCACGGACAATGCCCATTTTGGGCGTGAATAGCATGCACTGTAAGCAGTCATTCTAAACCGCTAGATTCCAAACTCTATAATCTCTCTTGACAAATACAATAAAAGCATTAATCTCTCAGTTGGGTGTTAGGATATCTTAAAAGAAAAAAAAAAAAAAGATATAACATACAAACATACATTGTAGCATATTTTTATATTTATATTATACATGTATCCATATTTATATTGCCGCATATAGGCTAGTAAACTGTAATTATTGAATATAGTAACACCAATATCTTTCTTAAGAGAAATTTACTCAACATAACTCAAAACAAGAAAATAACAAGAAAAAGTATTTGATTTGATTATGAAACATTTCAAGACCAGGCTGGTCTTTGAGAGAAGTCAAGAAATGATCCGTGGTAATATTTATTCCCTTGCCCGGGAATGGTTGCGTAAAACCACACTCTCTCCCCCATGAGCTGACCTCTGCTCTGCGTCCCCTCCTTTCTCAGAAACAGAGCCCCGTTCATCAGTGTGTATTTTTGATTGGACATCCGCATCCAGCCAAAATTTGATGAAAAATGGATCAGGCTTATCCCCCATCTACTGAGTAAATTTGCACCGGGACTTGGTGGGGAACAGCTGCTCATTCACCAAGACAAGATTGCTTGTGGTTTTGGCCAGTAGGATTTATTGCCCCTTTTATCTATCTGTAGAATGTTCACATCTGGCTATGGAGATTCCAGTGTTGGCCAAAAAGATGTCTTAGTAAAGTTTTGAAATTGTGGGTAATGAAAATTAATGGAAACTCTTGATTGTTTTGTGCATTTCTTTGGTTTGAGAAGGTGAAAGTAATGCTGCAGTGTCAGCAGCAGGATTAGTATCTGTCAAACCTGCTTTTGCCAAATGTCTTTCCTTTTTTCTGTTCTTGAGTAAATCAAAACCATCTCTTAAAAATATGCTTTTTTTTGTATGCATGCGTAGACCTACATAGCTACTTCCCGACCTACTTCCAAATGTGAAGACTCGTTATTTTTTGGTCTCAGAAGGTCTAGTCTTGCAAAGTCAATTTACTATCAAGTCAGTGAGACAAAACCTTTTTAAAAAAGTGTCTCAAATCTACTAAAGAAGTACAGTACAGTTCCATCATTATTGTCTGAACTGTGGTTGAATGAGACTAAGTGAGGTGGAAGTTTTCAGCTGACATCAGAAATACGGGTCCCGTAATCCCACTGTGTGAACTGCTCTGCATCTATGAAAAGAATCCAAATGGATTTTTACCTGTCAGGCTTACATTTTCATTTTTACTCACCTGTATTCACGTAAAAAAAGAGACATTGGCTTTTTATTCTCACCATCTCACTCGGTCCACACACATGTCTGTACATCAACAAGTGTGTGTGCTTGGTGTTTCTGATCAAAAAGAAGAGCAGCAAGCATCGCTGACAGCCGTGGACCAAATCCTGACACCATCACACTTTAACCAGCTCTGTGTGTGTGTGTGTGTGTGTAAGAATGCAAGAGTATGCAAGACAAAAAAATATGCAAAAAGAGAGTTATGTGTGTGAAATCAATTGTAAAGAAGAAGAGAGCACCATCAGGGCCCCTTTGACGAACTCACACTACGGCAGCAGTGAGAGGACAAAGTAGCACCCTCAACACTTCCTGGTGTAAAACCTAGAATGTGACACTGCTGCTCGGTCTCCGGGGCATTTGTACTCTGTGGTGGTGTTATTTCCACAGGGACAATCTGAAATATAAACTTTGTCCAAAAAGAAGGTTGGGAACCCAAACAAAGCTCAGTATTGTTGCTTTAAAGTTTCACAAGGAAAAGCTTGTGCATAATTATACACCCTGCTTTTTTAGCCGACATCAGAAAGTGGAGCCGCATCATCCGCGAGTCTATTTTCACTGTATTTTCTTTTCCATTTCAAACCAAAATACGTTTTTCGGTTTTTGAATTTGGTCTCGGATGGGAAATCCCTTCAGTGCCTAGAAATGGTGCGTCCACAGAAATGATAGCGTGGCCTCGAAATCATCTCCACCCACAACGGCAGAAATAAGTTTACTTTTGCAAGCCCTGTTGTGTCGTTGTTAAGTTTAACCTGAAGTAAGTAAGTTACTCCCCTGATATGGCGAGCGCGTCACAACAAAGAAATAAAAAAACTGTCAATAAGTAATTTGTCTCCTGTGAGTTTCGCTACATTTTAGTCTCTTAATTTTTCGTCAACAATGCTGCATGCTGATATAGTCACAGTTGGTGTTAAATGGTAAAAAAATAAAATAATAATACTGATACAGGGTCGTTAATTTGTCAGATTGCTTACTACTTATTGATCGCAGTCATCTGTGCATCAGAGTAAAAATGCGCTTCTTCACCAATTATTATGGCATGTAGCCTAGCAATCACCTCTCTTTCCAAAATTCCACCCCTGACGCTGTAAAAGTGTTACGCAACACATCCCCTGGAGGATCTGTGACAATGCCTCGGTCTAAACTTGAGGTTGAAGGAGACGGAAAAGCTCCCTGACTGTCAGGTAGTCAAGATTCCAGACTAAAGACGATTAGGGATACTTCAGTGGCGTCACTCTTAATATTGAAGATGATTTAGGGCCCTTTTGGTTGTCACTGTACAGTGAAGGTGAATGAAAGTGCTTGAGCGTTTTTCACTTAATGGTCTGAGAAACTAAGATGCTGAATGTCTTCACTGGGAGTGGACTTGAGTGAAGACTCAGACGAAACATCAGGTTTTAAATAGGCAGGGTATCATTTGGGTTTTGCTGGGTACTGATGAATGTAGCCAGGTCCCAAATGACAGTAAATCATTATTTAAAAATGTTTTCACCACATAACATGCCCAGGCTTTGATAGTGTGTTGTTTCTTGCCAAGGTTTTAGGTAACTGACATTTCATATTGTAAATGTAGAGTGCTTGTGATTATAATTTGGCAGCCTTCACACCCATATGATGGTGGTAAAGAATCTGTAGGGGCAACATAAAGAAATAACATACCCACACAACTAAACTTCTTAGTCAATTACTTTTCGAGGGAAACATGTTTTCTCCTCCATTACGTTTGTTTTTGACGTTTCCTATCAAAGTCCGTATAAGAAGGAGGTCAGGGTTCATGGTTCGAACAAACACAGGACTTTCATCCAGGAGATCACTGTTCGTGTCCCATGTGCAACGAAAAGTTATTTTAACAAACATACCTATTTTAAGCCAAGCCATGACCTTTTTGCTAACCCTATAACCAAAAGCATTTTGTTGCCTTTTTTTTATTTTCTTTAATTTTCTTTTAAATGCATTTCCCTCGAAACGTAATTGCGAATGCAGTTTAGGAGACGCGTTTGGTCATACCTGTGTGATGGAACAAACTGCAGGGGTTTTGCAACTGATGTTAAAGAAGAAAAAGAAAGCATGTTGGCATTTGCCGTGTGTGTGTGCGAACGCGCGTGTGTGTTAGACCGTCTACAAAGGTTAAAAGCACAATCTAAATGGCAGTGACCGTCTTCCAAAGGGACGACCCTCTAATGGCATCCTGACATGAAACAGACAATCACCAATGTCTCAGGTTAACATGCCACATAAACACACACACACACAGACACGCACGGAGGACCCACAGCTTTCCCGTCTTTAAGAAGCTTTTCTGTTTTTAATCATGAAATCTCTGCAAAGATGACCGAGCTTAAATCCGCTGTTCACTTCCGACAGACGAACACGTGCACACTCCCACACGCTTTCATTTAATGTATTTTGTTCATTTTCCCCTCCCACACAGATTGCACAGATTTACAATATGCAGCTTTTAAACCTGATGATGATTTCTGCTTTGCAACATACACACACTCTCACGCTGTGACAATAAGAGTGGGCCCTGAAACAACACACACTTTTAAAAAAAATTATCCTTAGCGTCAACCCTCAAAGTTATATTCACCTATTATTTGTACACTTTGTTACTTACTTCCCCTAGTTGCGGGTATCACTTGGATTGTAACGTTAAAGATAAGATACCGTGATAGCGTCTTATACCGTGACATCGCACCAAACACAGACTTTTAAAAAGGGAGCCGTTAATGTCTAAATATTTTCTAAATGAAATGTTCACACTCTTTTATAAATGTTTATTCGCTTAACTTTCACTGTATCGCTTGCGGAAAGCTTAAATGTTTTATTATTTAAAACCTCAGAAGCTGCTGACCCTCGCTGTTCGTATCGTCTTACAGCGATTTCGAGTAACCACGCTTAGACGATGTGAAAATAGAAACGATCACCAATTAAACTAGAACCACCCATTAGAACAAAGAGTTGATTTAGAGTCTGGAACAATCTCAGAAGAATAACGTGTGGGGCCTTTGGAAGGACATGCCGATGCATTCATATCATATTGTTCTCTGCCTTTTCTAATCTGCACATGCATTTACTCATGCACAGTAACAGTGGGGCCAGTCACAACAGACACCTATCAGTGCGTTTCTATGGTTACACAACCCGCCCTTGTGTCCTTACTCTCGTTTTTACCGAAGAGAAGAGTCTACATTACAGAACCTAAATAATTCATGTTCAGCTTTCCGCTGCTCTTTTTTGTAATACATGCAAGTAATGGTTAAATATGGCAATGGATAATAGATATGTATAGTTTTTCCACAGGAACTCCTTGCAAAGTAATAAGATCGATGAGCACTAATCAGTGGCGGCGTTCAGAATCTGTGGAGACTGTCAGAGAGGTGTTAATGAAACTGTTACATTCTCCAGTCCATAGTACGCAGTGATGTTTTATTGCGAGACATGAAAGTAATGATGCAGCGACGACTTCGATATATGTAAATATCCGAAAATTGACAGATGGACCTATGTTTACACGTGTAACGTTTATCTATTCGCTTATTTTACACATCAGAAGTGGAACATCTGAACACATTACTAATTGGAAAGAAGAGGCTGAATATTGCCTCCCTGTAAATCATTAAAATATAAAAAAATTATCATTAAACATTTTTGATTGTGAAGTACAGAGATTGATGGAGAAGACATGTTATGATTTTCCATGATTATACATTATAGGGGTTAAAGGAAAGATATAAAAGCTTTACGTCCATTACACTCCATTTTAATTATTTAACTAACACTATTTATATTCTCTTATCTTTGTCTCTTTTGACACCTTCTTACCACATTCTGTTAGTTCTGGGGTTTCAACTTTATTTTCATAACAAATTCTAAAATGTAGAACAAATATGTAAGATGTATTTATTTTTCTAATGCATGCAAGCACCTAAAAACATGAATATATACATGATCAAAGTTTAACATAAAAAGCAGCACCTTCATACATATAGTAAATGTAATGCTCGTCAAGTCAATTATATGCTATCATACATATGCTACATAACTGTGTCAAGTAGAAACAAAACTAGCTCAACAGCTAGAGGCATCTTTGCTCCGTTAATGATTCCATCATTTTACACTTTGACGAAAAGAAAAACTTTGTCTGCATCATGAATGAAATAATAACAGCAATAAATATCATTCTCTCTCTTCCATCCATCTTGTGCAACCAAAAGATTAGGAGTAATAAGGTGTTGACGATTTCCTAAAGTTTGCCAAAGGAGCACGTCTGAAGCGATGACAGGTGCTTTAATAATGTTGCATATTGCATTTTCCTGTGTGTTAGGTTTATATTACTCCGACTGTTTGCTCAAACAATTCTGCCTTCTGTCTATTCAGGAATTCCAGATATTACAAAACCGTGTAATCCACTTCTGATATGCTAGCTTTTCGAATATAACGTGAGGGCAATTCAAAGATAAATAAAAAGAATCTCAACACAAATTACAGGCTGCTTGTGTTGAATAAAATCATCCTTCATAACATTTTATCTCTCAAACTCCGTCTGTATATTTGTCTGGGCATTACTTAACCACCAGCACTCTTTATACGCAAAATGGTGGAATGAGCTCCCCATTGATATCAGGTCGGCAGAAAGTCTTCACATCTTCCTTCGCATACTGAAAACCCACCTGTTTCAACTGCACCGTGATCAATAATAATAATTTTCTCATTTCTGTGTGTAGCACTTAAATTGGTTTGGATAATCTAAAGTTAATGTTTTGGCCTATTTGAAGCTAAAGTATTTGCAAGATTCTTGCTGATCTAAGTTTGTGTCCTCATGGTTGTTTGCACCTTTTGTAAGTCGCTTTGGACAAATGTTGTAAGGGTTCCTGTTGTTCGTTAAATGTGGGTCGTTTGTGTTGTTCGTTTTCACTTCCTGTTTTATTTTGTGTTACTTACCTCTCCTCTCGCTTCAGTGTCTTCACTTCCTGCCCC
Organism: Bovichtus diacanthus; assembly: GCA_943590825.1. Taxonomy (NCBI): domain Eukaryota; kingdom Metazoa; phylum Chordata; class Actinopteri; order Perciformes; family Bovichtidae; genus Bovichtus; species Bovichtus diacanthus. Next base: position 1,085,056 of record CALSBV010012173.1, read on the forward strand.
AGGTGTTCCCCATCAGTTCGTTAGTGTTTCCCCCTGTGTCTCGTTACCCCGCCCTCTTCCTGGTGTGTATAGTCTGTGTGTTTTGTGTTCCTCATGGCCAGTTTGTCTTTGTACCTATGTGCCTCAGAGTTCCAGCGTTGTGCCCGTGTCTACTGCGCCTGTTTCCAGACAGCGATTCCCCGACATTACCTGACCCTATTTCCGTGACCCGACTCTCCTATCACCTATTCCCTATCGGATGTGTTTGCTTCGCTGACTGCCTTCCTGTGTACCAAACTTGTTTTTACTTCAGTAAAGACTTTTACTTTCTCCAAAGTTCTGTCTCTGAGTTGTTGCTTTTGAGTCCCCTTGCCTATGTTCCTAGTCGTACCGTTACAAAAGTGTCGGCTAAATGAAATGTAATGTAATGCAATCAAAAGTGTCTGAAAAACAGTTCCAACTTTAATCTAAAATCTGAAGGACAGTATTAAATACGTACCATTTTGCCATTAATCAGCTGTTAAGTGCCATGTTTGTGTTTCTCCACCATTCTGACAAAGATGAATGTGTGAACGTGTGTATGAAGTTAACTTTATGCCTCATGAATCTCAAGCAAATGCACACACCAAGGCCAAAGAAAATCTATGTTATTTTAATCCTGTTCTGAAGTTCTTTGGTTTTTTGAATAATCTAATCACAAGGCCAGTGGAATGCCAGCCTCACCCACTTTAATTTTTATTTACCCTGTAGGTCTGGCGAAAGTCAAACCCAAGCACAATCCCCAGTGGACAGCGGGGTGACACATTTGCTCCAAATTGGGGAAATTTGGCCCTTAAATGTTGTGTTTATTTAGAGGTCACATGAAGGTAGTGGTTATGTAAACAGAGTTAAGATAAGTATACAAAAGCCGAAAAGTTCACAGCCATGCTAGTAGCTCTGTGAGGCTGTACTTAGGCTCAGTAGTACTTTGAGCTAAATGCTAATGTCTTCATGCTAATGTGTTTAAAAATAATGCTAACAGGTATAATTTTTATAATGTTCATCGTCCCATGGATCGCCAGAGTCAGTAGGATTATTCATCAACTGAGTAAAGTGATCCGGAAGTATCTGAGTAGTGGCCACGATAAGAGCTGACCGAATTCTCTAAATGCTAAGGAAAGGTGCTTCAATGCTTCTTTTCTTATTTCCTTTAGCATAGGGTACAACTGGACCATGTGTTACGAAAGGAAAGGAGATATTGCTGTCCCACAATTCCTTGCAGCAGCAACATTGAAAACTATAATTACGTAGCCATGCAATAGGACTCTCTTAGCACCATGGCTGTCTTTTCATAAGTCCTTATCAATTGTCCTTTACATTTTTCCTTGACCTCATAACATTTTTCCATGGACGTAAGCACATTTTTACAATTCAACTGCAGCCAATGTCTATACAAAGTCTCATGGCAATCCATCCAATATATTGTTGATATATTTGCCAACAAGTTTTGCATCGTTTTACCTACCATTGCTCGCAATTCATACATTTCAACGTGTTCCATCGACTCCCACCAACCCACCCATATGGTGCCAACTAACGTTGTTTCTTCTTGCTGAAACCTGGAACTCGCTAGCACAAGTCTCTCAATCCATCAAAGCACTCTCCTGTCATGGCTAATTGATTCATGATTCATTTGAGGCAAATGGTGACCAGATGGTATTATATCCCAAAACAAAACATTCGCAGTCAGCATGAGCCCCGTTGCCTTGGAGTCCTTACAAAGTGTGAGTGTAGAGCATCCGTGTAAATACTGGAATGTGTCTTTCAAAGTGACACCCAACCCACAATCTCACCATCTGAGCATAAAATCTGAGAACACTAGGAGACTTTGTTTAACCCACCACCCCAAGTCATCATCCACCATCGTAATAAATGGAAAAAAAGATCTATATGACTCATGGGTAGCCTACACAAAGGCTCTATTTACATTCTATGCATTCACTATATTTATTTTATACAAACATATGGTGTATACTGTCTCCAGCTAAACACATATGGTGTCGTGCTCTAGTGCTAGCTCTCTGTTTTCTTCTTTTAATTTTCATAATTCTGTCTTTCACTCCTCCTGCCTCCCAAAGGTTATCTACTAAAATCCTTATTTTTTTCTCTTTTCCATCCAGAGGTGAACATTTCATATCACTTTGCTCATTTAAATCATTTTAAGTTTGGTTTAAAATATTAGTCATTCAGTTTTTATGGTTTTTTTTCCCGATCATATCCCACAACTAAGCCGCATAAACACTGTTTAAGCAGCTGAAGCTATCTGTGCCATGCTAAAACCATTTATTTGACCACTCACAGGGCTGGTTGGTGAAGTTGAAATAAAGCTGAATTATCCTTTAAATACATACATGTTATAAATGTATGTAAAGTTCTGTGTATGTGTATACCTCATGAATAATAATCCAAAGTTAAGTAAGCACTCAATCCTTGCAATCCATACTTTAACATTATGTATAAGAAACTCTCTCCTCCACTTTACTGCAAACACTATTTGTTGTCTTGTTAATTAGCTGCATTGCCAGAGATGGTGGAAAGCTTTGAGAGACACACTTAGTTGCTCCAGTGCTCCCCAGCTCTGAGATGCAATCTGTTCTTGTCCACATAAAGTGACATGCTGTGATTTTACCAACTGAATCTGTCAGACTACTAATACTGAATATAATATGTAAAAACACAAATTATGTATTTTAATAGGCATCCCTCGGTTCTGGTTTAAGAGTACACAAGAACACAATCTGGCACCATGCTCTGATGGGTAACTGAGACGGATGCCTTTAAATGAACCATGGATGTCGTGTAGTAGCAAGCTGAGAGTTTTGATGATGTTTGGTGGTAGGGGAGCGGAGAAAACTAGTTAGCACTCTGGAGGTGGTATGGATCTCATTCACCCACATGTGTGATGGATTGATTATCGACCTACCCGCCCACAGTGTTTTATACTATCAGATTAGATAACATTTAAAAGGAAAACACCCATATAATTAAAGCATGTCGATCACTTTTGAGGTGTAAAGGAATTGTTCACCAAATCCTTACTGTTTTATGGATGCAAATAAGTTGATCTAACCCAGTGGGCGAAAATTGAGGTCTAAAAAGTATAATAGATAAAATATTATAGCAGAAGTACCTCAAACCTGCATTCTTTCTAATGGCCATCTGGGGCAACTCCGCCAGTTGCAAAAAGAAGTAGGATTGTATAGAAGTCTATGAGAACATGACTTCACACTATTTCAAATCTTCAATACAGCACGATGTTCATTTTATAAATGATGGTCCCATTTAGAGTAAAATATATGATAAAGCAGGATATGCTTTAGGGTGTTGCTACTTTGTGATTGACAGGTCACTAGTAAACCAAAATCATAGATAAAAGACAGACCGTTTGGGCATCTTTTTAGCTTGTTTTGCTTTTCTGTCTCGCTACTTTACCGTTTTTGTTCACTCTCACCGCTCTTATCAACATAATTAACACTCGTAACACTTAACAACTGCTCAGTACCAAACAGGAGCTGCACAAAGAAACTAGCCGGTGAAGGACGTGGAGCATTTAGCAGCAAGATATAACAATTTAGGAGTTGGTGAACAGAGTTAAAGAAGAGTGAATATTGGACTTACGCAGATACATGTCGACAAGGTCACCATATCAACTTTATATGGTAAATAAACTGTAAGCATTAATTATTTCAGTGAGTAAAGACTTCCTCGTATTGTTGTAGGGTACATTTTAAAATTCCGAAGTATATTTGTGTTCAGATTTATTTGTTTACTACAACCAAATAGTCTGTACAATTGATCTAATTGTGTTGGTAAAATGTTGTTGAGACTGTATTATTATTATTATTATTATTTTTGAACTGTAAAGCTGTACTTACATAGTCTGGTTACTGAAGTACAAATTATTCTTTTTTTAAGGTTAAAAAGAAGAAAAATCTTGAACTCAAAATGTAGTTTGAGAATATCAAGCAGTATCAGTATAAAGGCTTCGAGAAAAAGGATGTCAGTCATTTGGTCTGTATTCCCATTTATTTATGTTGATTATACCATGGTTTTGTGATTTACTTCACAATGATATATTGATTCCTAAAAACCCTTCAAGGCACATTAATAGATCATGCAGTATTTTACATTTATGTGGAAAAAGTCCTTTTAGGTCAACAAGTTCACATCTCTATTGAGTTTTGAATGGCGGGGCTTATGACTCGTCTAGTTTTGGGGAGTTACCAGGTTTCCATGATGACAGCCTCCTGCTAATTGTTTAGTGAATAAATTAAAATTGCACAGAGATGTACGCTTTCAGTGTTTATCTGCAGCAACATGAAGCTGATGACTTGTGACACCAGAGCTTAAGTCTTCATCATTGGCTCTAATGAAGCTGTTCATTCAACATCAGCTTCATGTTGGCGTGATAAATACTGAGCACATGAACCAGAACTGTTGGATTAAAAAAAATAATAATGTTTTTAAATGTTTTATTACCAGGGCTTTATTAGAAAGAAAGAGACATACAAGTAAATACATTATTTTGTGACCTGCCAGTATATTATGGCCAGTTGTCAGAGTTTCATCCGGGTTACATCAGCAACCACCTGCCTGCCACTTGCAATCATCCAATAAATCAATTCCAAGTTTTTTTCTTCCATAAATTTATTGTTGACAAAGGTCCTAAAAATAGTGTATGTCAGATTAATGACATATTCTTAAACCGCATGATTGTTCGTACCTGGGTTTTTATAATGATGAATCTCACTGACCTCACAAATTGAAGACTCATGCCAATTGATCCTTATTACCTACCTGTAACATAGGTAACTGGAAATACATCACTATTAGAACTCATACAATGGCCTCATGACGCTCTGAAAAAAATCACATGTTTATTTTGTTTAAGTTTATTTAACAGCAGGCTGCCTCAATTTCACTAATGCTGAATTTCTCATTCTTGTTGTAGCCTTTTTTTCAGTGCCGTCCCTCCTATTCTTGGGCATGTGACAGAGTATTTGCACACGGCACAAAAGCTGCCCGTAAAATAGTGTTTAGGGGGCATTACCTATGAATGTGTCTTTAATTCTTGAATCCTTGTTTTTGGTTGGAACCAGAATGAAACAATATGTTTTATCAAAAGAGTCATGGAGCCGCATCAATAACAGTTACATCCGCTTGGACACACGAGCCGCATGACCCCCAAACTCTGACGTGTGCTGAGGTAGGACGTCACACATATCTTAAATTACACCACGTGCTCCACTCGGCAGAAGCCCAGGCAGAAGTTGTAAGTTGCAAAGAACGAGAAGTAGATTTTAAAAGACAAGATGGAGAATAGAAAGACAAAAAGGGGACCTGAGTTTGAGAGTGAAGTTACAGAACAAAACAATACTTTTATATTTATTCATGTTTGAAACATTGATTTTGATGATCCATAAAAACACAGTGTAGGTGGTAGAGAACAGTGCAATACATGTTCACAATCAATGTTTCAGGGTTGGATATGTAAGTTTTTATTTACCGTATTTTCCGCACTATAGGGCGCACTGGATTATAAGGCGCACTGTCAATGAATAGTCTATTTTCGATCTTTTTTCATATATAAGGCGCACCGGACTATAAGGCGCATTAAGCGAAACAAAACAGTCAGATAAGTCAAACTTTATTAAACGTGTTCACAAAAACTCTCAACATTGTTCAAACGTTAATGAGCGTATTCACAATAACTCCCAACCTTGTTCAGTTGTAACACGTAAAAAAAACAGTCTGATACCGCTAAATCAAACGTTAGCGTATTCACAATAACTCCCAACCTTGTTCAGTTGTAACACGTAAAATACAACACAATACACTCACTTGCAGCTGCTCTATTCCCATGTTCTACTGCGTGACTGATAGCCTTGAGTTTGAAGTCCGCGTCGTAAACGCGTCTCTTGACAGGCGCCATTTTGGGGTCCTTATACACACACACGCTGTAATATTATGGTGAAGCACAGTATGTATCACTCCGCGACGCTCCTGACCACGGTAGCCGTAATGCTGCAAGCGGTGCAGCTTTGTAGTTTACCAAAGTCGTACTAAAACATTTTGACGGAGCGCCGTGAGCGCCGTGTACCACACAAAATCGCTTCGAGGTCAGTAAGCACAACCAGAATTAATCCATATATAAGGCGCTCCGGATTATAAGGCGCACTGTCGTTTTTTGAGAAAATTAAAGGCTTTTAAGTGCGCCTTATAGTCCGGAAAATACGGTATTTATTTGCACTGCATTGAAAACGGAAAAATATGCAGGTTGTAGAGAATAGTGCACTAAAGCACACCTACATGAATATATATATCTATCTCCAGTTTTAAAGGTTGTGAACTAAAGTGGGCTGGTCTGAGGTGCGTAACTCCCTGGCTGAAAAGGAGTCCCACTCCGGTCCTGAGTGTGACTGTGCTAGTTGACCCTTATTTATAATTTTTGATACAGGTGACCGTCAAACAGCTACAACCCGTAAAGTTGGCTGAGAAGTGAAATCAAAAGACTGAGCTGAGAATGTACAGTATTCACTTTTATAGGACAGAGAGAGAGAGAGAGAGAGAGAGGCCGAGGGAAAGAGGAAACAATGAATAATTGCAAGAGCATAATGTGCCGTCCTACCTGCAGCTGTTTTAACTGGAACAGACTAGAGAGACAGGAGGTTATATCAGAGATAAACAACACTTTACACCCACACACTCGCTCAAAGGTACAGAAAACGTTGACTCGGAAACGCACACCTCCACATAAAATGCACAGTGCACATGAACGCGCATAAATGAACTTTCAACTCTACCCCCCCCCCACACACACACACACACTCGAAAACACACTTCTGCACGTTGGTTTTTTGTCTTTCTCTCCGAGATATGAGCGCATTCACACTTTTGATGTATGCGTACAGTACTTCGCACCTTCTGTCTGTCACCTCTCCCGCTCGCACAAACACACACTGATTGTTCCCTTGAGATTGTAGTTGCAGTCTGTTGTGTGACTGACCGCTTGCTGCAGTTTAAGCTGTTACATGAAACAAGCAAAGAATTGTCCCGTTGGATTAGCGGCTTGTGATGTAACTGTGCCCTCCGTGTTTCGACGGCGCAAAGTTGTGTTGAGGTTAAATACTTTCGCCAATGGCTGCTAAACATGTACATGCTGTTGACGGCCTGGAGCGTTGTTGGGTTGAAAACTTACAGATGGCAGACAATGATTTGGATCCATCAACCTCAGGTTCATGGGTCCAATTCAACTATTTTCCGTTCACTTCACCTTAACCCCCTCATCTGGCAGTGCAAACACCTGTGTGTGACAACATTCCCTGAATAAACATCAGCGGGGGATTCGAACCCCCCTGACTTAGCCGAGACTGGCCGTGATGGAAGGGGCTGGGAAGGAGGAGTTTAAGAAAAAACGTAAGTGCGCATGCTCTAGGCCCCTTTGGTGCGGAAGAACGTCGAGCCATTTTGGCTTCATGCGCAACTTTCAACGCTGCATCCCGTTCTTTTAATACATCCATGAAACAGACAGAACACTTAGCAATGTGCCGAGTGATGCTAAAATTAGCTGTAGCCGGATAACTAGCTACCAAACTACAGAGTCGGGTGATAATTATGAATGTGTGGGTTTGTCACTAAACGTGACTCCTTTTCCATTATCCAGTCATTCATTTTTTTTTTTTTTTTTTTTTTTTTTTTTTACCAATTGTTATGTTTTTTGACAGTGCAGTTTTAAATCCCCAGCGTAGGATTGAAAAAATCCCAATTTCCCAACGCTTTACAAATAAATGGGCTGAAACCAGCACATAAACTGCACTGACTTTTTTCTGCCAGTGTAAATGTATGCCTTAAGAATAATTAGGAAAATGCAAAACTATTGTAATAGCCAATTCCTGATAACATGTATACATGCCAATAGAACACATCATAATTTGGATCTACCAAAGACGATCACATCCTGGTTTTAGCATTCTGTTTTGTTTCTCACCCCTTGCTAATGCGGATATGTCCTTACAGGTTGTGTTCTGCATATGTGTTCTGTTTCATGCAGGTATACATAACATATAGATAAATGTCCTGAACGGGAAAACAACCAAAAGATAAGACACAGAACCACTTTAAGCTTGTATTCAGAAAACACAACACCTATGCTAAAAAATAGATAATGATAGAAACGGTAATATATCTGTAAAACAAATATTACATAATTACATTTATCCTCGCTTGTAACAATGACATGTCCTGTTCGTGAAGTCCTCACTTAAATTGCACGGGACCTGATACTTCCAAGTATAGTGCAGGAACAGAAATAGGCCACGCTGCGTTGCTTGTCCTGGCAGGCATAAGACAACGATAAATAAATCAGGATTGAGATCCGGTACTCTGCACTTGGCCATACAATCTGCTGGTGGCCGATTTACAGAGAGCCGAGGACGCTACATCCAACCTGACAAGAGCCGCATCAAACTTTTACAGCCTTGTAAGCGATCTGCCGCTGCACTGGGGAGCTGTTTTATTGGACGGATTAAAATTGCATGGTTCATAGTGAAATATATACACACGCGTACAAATGTCTTCTAATGTTCCTGGGTAAAAACTCCTTCCTCTAGTCATACGCTATACCTTTCTGTCTATCTTCCACTTCTCCAGTCTTGTAATTATTGCATTTTCTCACTAGACAAATCCTGATGAATATTCCAAATAATTCCTCTTAGGAGTTAGTAGTAGCACAGCCATAATTAACCAACATTAGTTCATCGGTGTGCAGTCAAAAAGTGGGACATCTACCATGGCTGCGTCTGCATATGGCTCGCTGGTTAATTAATCTGCATTATCAGTCTCTCCCGATGGGAGCTATTCATAAATTACACTTTATATTTCTACTTCTTTTTTGTTTTTTTTGGCTGCTGTCTAGCAATCAACCTGCATAAGGCAGTTGAAAAGTCAAATTTAACTAAGTACCTTATGTATTTTAGATCATTGGTGAACTAAACCTCCAACATGAGTGACATAATCGTAAGCCGTGGACACATTTTTACACTAACAGCCAATTAAAGTTTATACTTTTTTTTTTTCTTGCAGATAAAAAAAAAAGAAAAAAACTCGTATGTATGGTGAAAGAGCTCATCTAAATTCATGGGAACAAAAATATGTGGGAGGAGGCTGCATGCTGGTTGTTCAATTATACCACGTATTAGTTGAATTCCAGGAACACATTTTGCATGACACACACTGCATGCGCATATAAATACTTGACATGAAAGCATGCTGCGAGAGTCACCATTAGACGAATTGGAAGAATCGGAAGTCTTGGTCTTGTTTGGTTTGCCATGCAAAGCAATCTGCAACTGACATAAAACCATATGAGTCAGACACACAAATTGCTCATGTGCATGACACTGATATATCAAGGATCTAGTTATGTATTGTACACGCAAAGCGAGATTACTCTTGGAAAGCACAACCCTAAACAGGGATTGTGGTTTCCAGTCTGATCTGGAGTGGTTGATCCTATGCTGGTTTAGTGAAAATGCTCTGGGACCCATTAAACCCAGCCTGTATAAGAAACTAGCCTTTTTCCTAAAGCCCTAAAGTCTCTCAACTTTAGAGATTTCAGACACATTGGCTGCAGACAGATTGAATTACACACACATTAGTTTTTTCTGGTTTTGAGTCTTATCCTGGTTTTGATCTTATTCGGGATATGACATTTATGTTGAACATGTGATTTTTTTTTATTTTTCATATGCCTGTACACATACTCATAACAGTATCCGGCTTTCAGATCATCTGCGTGCAGTTTCTGTCTTCATTCCTCAACATCTTGCCCACTCTTTTCTGTATTAAGAGAGAATGATCAGAAACCTGGATAAGGTACCAGTATCCTGGCTAGCATAACTGGGTTTCTCAAAAAAAAAAAGATCCGAGCTCATCCAGGCCTCTTCAGAAAAGAGAAAACCTGTAGGCACTTTTGACTTAAAAGAACCTCTAAAACTAGAAAATATTTTGGGTATTAATTTTCTCGGAAATCTAAAATCGGCGGACATGCATCTCTACAACATGTTTAGGGTTGTGCTTTCCACACACACACACACACACACACACGCACACAAAATCTGAGTGGTGCTTAAGGCCCATATTTCCTCTCTTTAGAGGGAAACTATCGGCTCATGCCAAAGTGATCCTGCTGCTGATCATGTGCAGAGAGCCTTACTGTTGATGACGTTCAGTAACATCTTCTCATTTCTGATGGCGACACAAGTTTGATATACAGGCTAATTCTCTCCGGGGGCAGCGTCACATCCTAAAGCTATGACAGTTACTGGATAAATGCTTGTTGAAGGCTCGGTGTCTATTGAGACAGCTCAGTAGTAACACTGCTATTTGTGTCCACTCATGCCCTGCCTCGCAAGATGTGAAGGCTTAAATTAGTGAACACTTCCATATTTTATCTTCAGACCATCAGTTAGTCAAGATTTTGGAAATAAATCTAGATTTGCAAACCAATGTGCACACTGATCTGGGTTGATATTCTTGTAAAAAGCGGAGGAGTTTATTTCGGATATTTAGTAATATCAAAAGAGAAGATTTTAGGGAGATCTATGATTTTACAGTTTTTTCCACTTATATTCATGCTTGTGAACATCCATCTTCAATCAAATAAATGTGTAAAAAAAAACAAACACACATTAACCTTTTAAACCCTTTGTATATTAGAGAGTACCTAGGTAGACCTCCTTAATATGGCACTCAAGCATAGAACAAGTAACATTCAGAGAAATTAAGCTCTCATGAAATCCTCTTAAGGCTTGCGCTAGAGTCTCAGCTACTTTTCATTTAATCTGTCAAAACAATATTTTGTTTTGCTTAAACTATTGGATTGCTGACTGTGAATGTGCTGCTCACGCTGCCCCTCCTGTGTGTGTCATTTACCCCCTTTTAGCTTTGCTTCGTTCTCCATCTGCTCTTGAGGGAAATATCTGGCTCTGTAGCTGCTAAATGTTGTACTATGTTCACCAGCTAGTCATGTCATTTAGTCGCTAAAAAGCTCCATAGAGCTGAGGGAAACTGCAGAGCTGGATATAAATATGTATCTGTGTATGTGTCACTATAAGGGGCCTCTTTTCACACGACACACATATAAAATCATTTATAAGTGTAGTTTTAAGCTACTTCGGTTTTGTTTTCGTATATCATAAATTGATGATATTACCGTCCTTTCACATTGAAATGTAGTCTTGAAGAGTTTAGGTTTTCCAGTTCACTGAGATTCCTTCACATATAATACTTTTTTCAGAACTTTTGCATTAGCGAGCAGCATCTGTGGCGCCTACAGCGAGGGTGCGATAAAAACCATGTGAGATGAATGTGAATGCCAGGATGCGCTGTGTGTATGTAAACACTTCTCCCGTTGCTTTGATCAGATCAGGCGGGAAAAGGCAATCTACACATGCACTGATACAAAGTAGCTCACATGAAGGTGCATGGCCACATCTCAGCCTCACATCAGCACACATAAAAGGATTAGTTGTTCGCATGGGAAGTTGAATCAGATTAGAGGCAAGGCACGCAAACAGGGCCTGCCTGTTGATCAGTGCTTTGCTGTTGTCCCTGCCCTATCTCCATACCATCACTGTCATACGCATTGCCAGAACATAAAATGCAATGATGAATATTGCATGCTCTTTATCTATGGGTTTGATCATGGGTGGTGTTGCACCTTACTTTTGTGCATCCTGTGGTGTCCCTGCCAGCGGGCCACTTCTCTTGATGTTCCCGCCATCGGCACAAAGTCTGAATAAAGTGCGGTCAGTGAGGCTTTTTGCTGGGAATTTCTGTAGTCTTTCCCGGTTTACCTTCTGCTGCCAGTCTTGCACTGTGTGTAAAGACCAGCTGACACTCAGCTGGGGTTGCAGCTTCACTGCTGTTTTGACAGAAGCTACAATCTGCCTTGCGGGGAGGGGGTGCTTGCTGCGGGTCATGCCTCTGCAGTTAGTGTCTGCCTTCAGCAATTGTCGTGGTGCCAATGATAGCAACAAAAAAAACTAACTGTAAAAAATGGCAGCCTTTGTAAGTCACTAAGTCAATCAAATCCTATAGTATCTTGTGCTCTTTATTCATTTTATCAGTTTTTAAATATCGGGGTGACATATAGCTATATGAATCCAATGTTGTGTACCTGCTATAAGATTGTATGTTAAGAGGAAGCCCTCTTGGTTTGCATTTGATGAGCGCATTTGATGCCAGGGTGTGGCTCAGAGCCTGAAGTGGTAAAAAGGAAGTGGCAGTACTCCCCTCATTCACATGTTGGCGTGTCTATCAGCCGGTATCAGCAAATCATCATCCCATTCTGAATGACTACAGTGGATAAAATATAGTAGGAGATATTGTTGATGTAAATGTTTTTTTCTTTACCATTGTTGTTGTTAACAAGTTTTTGCTCATGCTAACGTCTCCCCCGCCGCTAAGAGTGGCGCTAACGTTAGCTTGTTGCTCCAAGCCTGCATCTAGTAACGTAGGATTTAACTTCCGAAGCGCTGTCGAGTCATTTACTGACTGTTCGTGTTCTCTTTGTGTTGCCCTCAAGCTCAACATTATTGTAAGGTTAAGGCCGCTGGGTAATGTAGTCTATTGATGGGCCATTTGATATCACCCAGAGAAACTTACTATGGAGAGGGGAGAAAAGAGTACCGGCAGCTTGTGAGAAGTGTCGCTGCGCTTGAAAAAGTCACGGTATACCAAAGAGCAAAATCTAGTAGTTCCAGTACTGTGTACCAGAAAGTACCGGCCTACTCTGTGCATTGGCATTCTCAATTAATTTTTATTCATCAGAATCAGAATCAGAAATCCTTTATTAGTCCCACAGCGGGGGTACATTTTTAAAGGTGGCTGTGTTTATTTATAATTGCAAACCAGATAGTGGTGTGATTGTTCAGTAACTTTGCACATATGTTTTTGCCAGAAATGTCTCCAGCTTTTAAGCCTTGTGGGGGGGCAGTGTTCGAGCAGTAAATTGGTTAAATGCTGAAATCAGGCCGTGAATAGAGGGACATTTCCCTGCTTTCATCCTACCTCTCCCTGGTGAGTTGCTATTGATATTAGATACATTTCCAGCATCCAACATCACACACAAACTCAAAGAAAAACAGAAAACAGTCTTCTTGGCCAAGAGAAAACCTGATGAGCTGTAGAGGTCAGTGTCCAGCTTCACATCCACTAACACTCACACCCTACCTCTCTCACATTGGGAATTGGACTGCCTATTCCCATCTTATTTGACCCCGTCACTGTAACTATCACCAACGAGGCAAACACAATAGACCAGCGTGACATTGACCATCTATTACAAGAACACTTTGCTTTTCCTCGGACACACATTTAAGTCCCTTTAGGGGTGAATGCCTTAGTAAGAGCTTTGTGCTCCTGCCATACCAGACCAAAATGCTCTCAAAGCCTATGCTGCACAGTACTGCCATTACTACTACTGCATGCGTTGTGCAGTGCTTCCCGCTGCTCATCTCTATGCATCTATATCTCCCCTCATATGAATCCACCCACTGTCACCATCTTTCATCATCTCCCGTCTCCTCCTTGACATGTGAGTTTCCTGACACATGAAGTAGTGAGCTGGTTAACGGTATACAAAAAGATGTCTCAGCCCTCCGGCAAAGAGGCCGAGTTCAATACAAGCAATACAACCCTGTCAAGTCCAGTCAAGTCCCATTTATACACGGGAGCGCACAAATCAACTTCATCACGACGTACAGGCAACCAAAGAAGAAACATCACACGTTGGAAGATGCCTGATGAAATACGGTCTTGATCATGAGCGTGTAACTGGAGATGAGATAAAGGAGAGCACAAGGGGTCTCACGAACGAGCAGCAAGCAAATGCGAGCTGCTTTTGAAAAGTTTTGAATTCCGAAATTCATTCGCAAGTACTTATAACAAATCCAATAAAACTTTATTTTGTACACCTAACGTAACAAGATTCAGAGCCTACGGGCATGTTTTGCCAAACCCTTCACCAAGCTACAAAGTCAACTTTTGATAGCTTACATTATTTTTGTTACATACTGTATTGAATGGTATGTTTATGTATTTGAAAGAAAAGGTATATAAAGTAGAAAAAGACTGACCGTGTGGCAGAGATCAAAAGGTACAATCGATCGCACTGTTCAAAGTCCACGGTTGATCTCAGAGTTTCTCTGATACGTATGGATCTCTGAGATTTTACAGAGAAAGCAGGTACACACCTCTGGCTAAGTGTGAGAGTTCAAAATATGATCCCAATTATTTCCTGTGTGATTTATCTAGACTTCCTAATGCTTTGGTTAAAAGAACAGGAACTTTTTCATTCAACAGTTCTTCAAGTTTATTAATAGCAAAAGGAACATGTAATAGAATTGCTTTAAAGCCGTTTCATATCGAGCACTGTTTGAGTATTATGGCTTTCGAGTTTCTTTGACACATTTGCTTGATGTTAAAAGAAGAGACAGGTTTCTCATGCCAGGCTTGTATTTTTAACATGTGGCTTAAGGAAACTTTCAAAGGACAGCTTAGTCATTTTCTTCAAAACACTATGTAGCATATATATATATATATATATACATTTTGGTTTAACAAAATCATTACCTGAAGTTCATCATGTTATAGCTCTAATACTTATAGGATCCAGTCAGTCGTTCTTATCATTCTCCCAACTAAGGGCTTGTTAGCGTCCATCATGAGGCAGCGTAATTTGCTCGATCAATCATTTTTTTAACAGTGGATGTCAAATTTTGTGGATATCTCAATTTGGAATTAAAACTCCTCTCTGGGGATGTCTGCCTCCCTATAGAGGGTTTTGGGGCTCTATGGGACTGAGACCAAAACATTTTTCATCAGTTAGTCTTGATCCAATTTTCATTGAAATGAGCAAAGCCTCCCCTCGGTGATTTCCTACCAGCCTGCTGTTTGTTAAAGTATGGCATGTTTCCCCTGACCTTATATTGACCTTATTACCTTATATTGAGAGCGATTCTAATGTTTAGTCCACCCCAGGGGCCGATGTACAGGGGGTCATGGGGGGCAACGGGACAAGATTTTGGTATCAGATGTGTATCTGGTATCAATTTCTGGTATTTGTATTCCGAGTAGTATTGACCATCATGTTTGAGCGGGCTTTTGCTGCACGCAGGTAAACAGTCTTTGTGAAGAGCAAAAGAGACCGAACTCATGGGCCAAAATATGTCGGAACCTAAAATGTGTTCATAGAGTTTAACCATAGACGTCGTCTATGTCATAGTCGGACTATAAACAATGACTGCCGCACAGAAGATGAAGTCGTGGCCCATTATCCAGATATCTGCTAGAAACCCCGGAAATATGGTCGTTGCCTCCAGAGGCTTAATCGTCGTGAGACCGATAGCCAATGGTCGGAACCCATCGGTTGACTGTCTGCTTACACGTTCACCATAACAACTTTAAAATGGGAGATTGGTGTTACTGGAACAGCTTCCTATGAGGTTTAACGTAGGGTTTCCATCGTCCATCAACGAGTGTCATGGACCAATGAGCCGAGCAACGTCATGTAACAGCAAGAAGAAACACACGTGTCTGTCCTCAACGTGGAAAGACACGTGTAGAAAATGAAGCATACCATATCCGTCCTGAGAGACAGACAATTGAAAGCATGTTTTCAGAAAATGCAATGAGTGTGTGTTGGCCTTCTGGCTGCTGATGACCGTGTCACGGTGAAGTATCTTCTCTCCAACAGTTTCCTGATGCTTCCCTCAGGGTCTCTTGTCTTCCTTCAAGCCCTACACCTCTCTGCTCTCAGCTCCTCCAGGAGCTACTGAACTCTTCTTTAAGTTGTCATCTCTCAACTGTTGTCTGTATTCACATGTTATGTTAACTTCTTTAAACTTGACAAGGTCTGCCTCCTTTGAACACACACTCAGCTTCAATAGAGACTCTTCACAGCTCTCTCTCTCTCTCTCTCTCTCTCTCTCTCTCTCTGTCTCTCTCTCTCTCTCTCTCTCTCGTCGCCTCTCGCTCTCATCACAGTCAAGGTTCTGCTTATGTCTATCACTTCCGTGATACACCTCTTCATCTGAGGGAAAACAACAGAAACACATCTTTACAGGAGAGAGAGAGAGAGAGGGAGAACGAAGTGGAAGCACGCTATTGTCAAAGTTATCGCTCTCAGCCTCAGAATTAAAGTTGTAATCTATTAGAGTTTCAGGAAACCAAACTCTATTATTGATATTATTATTATTATTATTATTATTATTATTGGAAGCATTCTTTCAGCAATAGTCGTTCAATGTAAGTTTTCATTGTTTGTGGCAAGGTCCGCCATCCGCCCGTTAAGAGTCCATATTATCTACAAGGGCATTCAGAGAGTGCAGTCCTCCTCCAAAGCCGTTTCCACAAGTAATTAAATAATAATAAATAATTTGTATATCCGCCCCGTGATTTGGATCCGCTCCAAAATTTTATGGGTTCCTCCTTGGCACACTTCTACCAAGTTTCACGAAAAATGGGGCCCGGATGTCTTCAATACTCCTGATGACCAACAACAAGAAAAAAACACAACCTCCTCGGTGGTGGTAATGTTACTCGTCACCTTGTTCTCCTGTCATATCATAATCATAAGGTGCAGAATGTGGAAGTATATATCCTCTTCAAGGCTTTTAATTCGAGCAATAAACAGGGAGTTTTGTTTCAATGGCAGTAGCTCAGTATTAGCAGGTAAATAAAAACAGTCGGAGCAGCAAAATATGACAAGACTCGAGTCGTTATACCAGCAGAAGTTTTTTTTTCGTGACCAGCCTTTATTTATTTGTGCAAGACACGCCTATTATTTGAAATCGTGGCTGTTATTTGAGAATGTATGGTTGCTTTAACCATGTAGTCTGTCTATCTGTTTGTGTAGTATCTTCGAGTTCAGCGGTCCCCTACCACTGGGCCGCGGACCAGTACCGGGCAGTGGATCATTTGGTACCAGGCTGCACAGAAGGAATAAAAAGTAAATTTTTTTTCTGTTGATAAAATTTATTGTAAACATTTTTATGTATTATATTATATATCTATATTACATTGTAATAATAATATAAATAAAGTGCATAATATAAAATGGAATTTTCATTATATATATATATGTAATAAATAAATTATATGTTTTGCATTTTATTGTGTGTTTTGTTATTTCACATTAGCATTTCTCTCATTATCTCCTTCTCTTTTTTTTGTCTCGTGGGGTTTTTCCCCTTACTCCTGCATTTCCTCGTCTGCTTTCACCCCCTCACAATCTTCTCTATCTCTCTCCGTCTCTGATCTTCCCCTATATGTCTTGGTTGTTTGCCACCAGCCAATGATTCTTCCTCTTGTGATCCAGGAGGAAGAATCCGTCATTTGGACAAACCTTGACACTCTCTTTTAAAATGAAAATGATCGGAGGTACAAAAGTACCAGCAGTACCCACACACCTTAAAATAAAGGCCTACACTGAACAATCTTGTTTTGCTTTTTTTTATTATAAACTTTCTGTCAATTTCACAGTTTTGGGAGAGCTATTCACAATTGAAATACAATTATTTTAGTCTGCAGGATCAATAAGGGTCCCAGGAAACAATACATCTTGGCAGGCTTGGCTTGTGTCAGTGCCTTTTTTAAATTATGTGGTGTGTGTGTGTGTGTGTGTGTGAGAGAGAGAGAGTGCTCTTCTGACTCGCATGTAAGATCAAATGTGGCGACAATTCAAATAAGCTTTTAAGGGATAAACACTTTTGCTGTGTCAAAATGATGGATCAACTTGTCTTGTGGTTGTCTATGACATTTTCTTAACTCTTTAAAGAGTCTGAGGGAGGGAGAGCTTATGAATTGAACAGCCTTTTCAATGTGCTACCACTTAGTAATACACAAAGTGTAAAATTGTGCTGCTTTAGACTACTACAGCAACGTGATGGATGGCAAACGCCTCAAGCTCACATTGACTTTTTACTGCGGCACTTCACAATTCCACTGTCACGCCTCACCATGTGACATCAGAGGACTTTACATTCATTCATGTCAGTCCCTTCCAGCCTGCCGTATGTCGGAAGTGTGTGTGTGCATGAGCTTTTTGTGGACATTTTGTTATGTCCTCTCACCTGCATTTAAGTGTGTGTGTGCGTGTGTGTGTGTGTGTCATCGCCAAGGCTAGATGCAGCCCCACTTGTCAGCTGTTTAACCCCGGAGCAAACATGGAAGTCAGAGCGAGCTTGTCAGCGTAAGACTCTTTTCCTACAGCTGGCTCTGATGTGTGTAGTTCACAGCAGTCAACACTGCGCTGCCACAGAGTGATGCTGAAAATGTTACTGTGGGCTATTCAGAAAAAAAGATTATGGTTATATTTTTTTGCCGCAGAGTAGCCACGGTTGCTGTTTCAGGGGTCATGACATGTATATGTGTAACTCTCAAACCATTCTTAATGAGCTGACAGAGGCGACTAATGCTTGTCTAGCTTGCTGAAGCTAACTAGTTCTATATAGGTGTAGTTATAAAGAAAGATAAAACGACATATTGGAGACAAGATTTAGTCTTTGGGGTTGTAATTTCAAATGAATGTCATACCATGGCTAGGTTTCAAACCTAAGGAAACATTCTGTTTAGAGGGCATTTCTGGGAATGGAATCGAAGTGATGTTGAGTCTTGTTTAGGCTATTTCAATTACCAAAATATGGTTCCTTTAGTGGTCAAGGAAATCTCAATAATCAACAATCTCACGTCAGTTACTATATAAAAAGAAATAATACGCTTAACAACTTCTTCATTAATGACAGGCTGGAGTCCCTACTTTGAGTAGAACTTTAAAAAAAAAAAAAAACTTTTGACTTTACAATTTTCTGCAAGTTTATTGTTATAACAATAATGCCTTCCTAACGTTAAAAGACTTTAGAAAGACTCATAATATAATACTCATTGGAGAGAGTGCACCTATTGGTTGTTGACAATGTTCACGTCATTGATCGAACAGAGTTTTATTGGTGTAAGGCTGGCATGGGATGCTCTTTGCTAACTACATTTGTGCATATAAAGGAGTCAAATCATTTGAAATGATGGAAAAAATTGTAACCCTAACTTTACTATACGGGCCAAAAATATTTTCTAGTGAAATAGCCTCTTAATTTAAGTAAAAATGCTGTTGTGCACCACACAGCAGAAGAAGAAGCCAACTAGGATGGAGGACAAACAGGGGGGGGTAATGGGGCAGTGTAAATCAAGGCACATTACCCCCAGCTACCACAAAGTGAATACTCACCAGCAAGTTTAGTGGTAAGGTAAAGCATATTAGCAAATTATCATCACTGAAAACAACACAACCGAAAACCTGAGACTGAGCCATGGGTGGATGTGCATCCGAAATGGAAATGATTCCCACCCACAATATTTTGTGAAATAAAAAACAAACAAAAGAGGCGGAAAGGTTGTTTCACGGGAATCTTTCTGAGAGCTGTGCCGGAGCCCTCTTTCTTGCTTCTGCTTGGAGGGATTTAATGCTTCACATTTTCACAGAGTACAGAAGATGTGGGAAAGAACAAGTACCTGAGTCTTTAAACCAAAAGGCTGAAGTGGAGGAACAGGTACATAAAAAGTTCATGGCCAGGGTTTGAACTGTGCTTCCAGTAAAAGTAGTGAGATACTTTTTGGCCCTGCTGTAACTGAAGCGTGAGGGTATTCAGGGGTCTACATTTAACCCAGACAGATATGGCAGAGGACTGGTTTTACTGTTCCAAATTTGACAATTCTGCAAGATATATAATCATGAAGGTTGTTTTGCAAATGTTTCAGTGATTTAGTCTTGTTTTTAATTGTTCAGGGCTGCTTGTGGAAGTTGTCTCTTGCATTGTGTAGGGCAGTATCAGCCTCTTTACAAGCTTTTTGATTTCACGACAATCGCTCTTAAAGAAAGAAAGCACAATACAGCATAGCATAAAGACTGAAAATAAGGGGGAAGCAGCGAGCATGGTAGGTACGGTTACCCGAAGGCATCAAAATCCTCCGACCAGCGCCTCTACAGCTTATTTAATAACACTTTATAGCCTTACAAAAAAAGTGTAATTTCACTGGGGAATATGTGTGGGACTATTTCTTGGGCCAGAGCAGTGACTTCCTGGAGTCTCCGCTGGTTGTCCTCACTGTGACTGGGAAATGTTAAACTGTTGTACCAGAGTTTCATTTCGCTAGACGCACGCTCACCCCCAGCCACGGTTAAGGGTAATGTGAGGAAGATGCACAAGAGTATGCACAGGTCTCCATAGATACTCTGGAGCTGCAATCTGTGTAATTAGTTTTTGGTAAAGATAAAAAACAATTGAGATCAAATTAATTTTACAATGGAGATCTTGCCAAGGAGGCGGCAAAGTCATACGTCGTGCACATGTCAATCCACTACAATAAAATACAAAACAATTCATACAAAAGGTACAGAGTAGAATCCAATGTCCAGGCGTTAACTGAAGAGGTTCAATAGGCATAGACAGTGCATAACACAAACAGACAAAGAGACAACAAACGATGCATTGTATCAAGAACTGTTTGTGATAAAGACGTTTGTTTAAAAATGGCCAGAGAGATGAGGAAATCGAGTTTGAGTCTATCTTGCAAGACCTATAAATGTAATAATAAAATAGACTCCTCTTTGCAATTCTCAGTCCGCACATGTGGCACCTTTAACCCTGGCCAAATATTGAATCTACGATTGTAGGTATATTGTACATAAAAATCTTAAGAGCATACTGTGGCATTTTATGTCTTTATGAGACTGAGAGTGGAGAGATGACAGAAAACAAGGGGAGGGAGAGATTCAAAGTTTCAAGGATTATTTATTGTCATCCTGCAACACAGGGTTGCACGACTACAATGCCACACAAGAAAAAAACACGACGAAACACAAAGAGTAGAGTTTCTTTATTTTATTTACATCAGGAGGAATGTAAACCGCATCCACAAAAACAACCGTTAATTCTCTTGAGGTAGATAATATGGCCGGCGTCAACATTAAAAAATTCAACATAAGGGAAACATTGGCCATCAACTTTGCCATTTGAGCACCGAGCATCGTTGATGTAATCGCAGTCCGCCTCCCCACCAGAGTCCTGCACTCTGCCTGTCAAGTGCAACAGCTTGATCCGGGATGCCACTAGAGCTAGTCTCTGTTAACATGTGGGCACAACAGTCTCCCGATCTATTTTTGATCCATCTTATTAACCGGGCATCACCAAGGAGCAGGCTCTGGGTAGTTGTACAGCCTTCCGGTCCTAGATGGGTTAGCTTAGCTTCCATCCTTTCGGTCCTAGATGGGTTAGCTTAGCTCCCATCCTGAGGTGGTGACTCTTCCCTCGGTGGTATTGAGTCTCTCTGGGTGGTGGTTGTCTAGTGGTCTAGTGGTCAGACTTTCAAATAGAACACCAGCAGTATGTGAGTTCAATACCAGGCTGCCACCATTGAGCCCCTGAGCAAGGGGAGCACCTTACACCAAATTGCTCCAAGGGTTAGTTCACTGTAAGTCACTCTGGATAAGAGCATCTGCTAAATTACCTGTAATAATGTAATATCTGGGTTAGATGCCTGTATGTGGTTAGTGTCTCAAGATTTGCTGCACTTCATCCTTCTCTGATGTTGATGAGTGTATCTCTGTTATATCTATATATCTCTGGATATAACATGCAACAAAGATCCCCAACTGCACACATACCAGGGACAATGTGGTTCATGGTTGTCACCTTAACTCCTATGCCTCCTCCTTATGACCCAACCCGGCTCAGTGCAATACTAACTTGGTGGAGTACTACTTTAATACTGGCAGTTTGCCAAAAACATTTTTCCATTATAAGAATTGTTTTTGTGATATTTTATGCAGTTGTTTTTTTTTTGTTGCAAATAATGTGATAGATTTCTGTAAAAATTAAAAAATATGTGGAAATACCAAAAAATACACAGGAAAATGAAGCTGACATATAAAGATAAAGCTTATCAGTGGTGTGATTTGAATTGAACTGAAAAAAAGAAGAAGGATTTGAAATACCCATTGTAAGTATATTCTGTCTACTTTAATGAATGGCAAAGGAATGAGACAGTTTTGTCCATTTATCTGACTGAAAATAGATGCAATTAACAGTTTTAATGGAAGGATTGCCTAACAGAGTCTTACTGCTGTTTCAGAAGCCTTTATACTCCCCTAACGCATACATATAAAAGACGTACTGTTTGCAGAAATGCCAAAAAAAATATTCTTTGCTATCAAGTAAAGCACAAGCATAGAAGTGTAAAAGCTATCAAAGAACATAACCGTCATATAAAGAAATAAGTTGAATTTAATCAAAAATAAGCTACATTAGATTTCCCACTGTTGCAATTATAATGTGTGAATGCATTGAATGAGGAAAGGACTCCAGAAGGGTTTAGAAAAGAATATCCTGGTTCTGGCTTTTAATCTAAGCACTGTGTAGTATTTTGGAACTAGATTCAAGTACATCTCAGAGGTAACATCAGGACAGTACTGAATGCGAACATACCACAGTCTGTGTGTTATTCTAAGTTTCCAATTAAATAAAGATGGTAAAAGACTTTCTGCAGTCAAATTATTGTTGCCCAAATATGTTCAAAAGTTCTTCTTTTCAAAAGTCTGACCCTTTTTGTAATAACAAGAGTGTCAAGTTACTATCTGACAAGTCACATTTAGTGCAAATTTGAACAGATTTCCACCAATCACCGAAAGAAAATGCGAATTGTTACTGTTTCCATCCACTACTGTATTAGAAGTTCAGTACATGGTGGTGGTAATTCTACAACTGGGTGCCATTAACTAATTTCAGAAGAAGAGTCCACACTGGGATGACGTAATTAAAAGAGCTCCAGTCAAACCTCAAATGACCAAAAACGAGAAAGTTTTAGGAATGTGGTGTTTCTGTTTGTTTCATGTATTAAGTGTCTTCGCTCCACACAGATCTGATGTTTTTAGCTGCCACAATTCTGTCTCTCCAGCAGAGCAGAAGATTTAGTGGAAGTTTAAGTCACAGGTTTCATGTTCATCATGATTTATGTGCTGAGTCTGTTTCCATTGTACTTCAACTTTTCTACCAAAGCCAACCGTAAAAACTATTTTCTTCCTTTTCTGGCATTTCTGGCATTTTCACTAATTTCATTGTTATTATGCATACATTAGAAAGGCATAATAACAGGTGGTTGGTAACACATTTACGTTCTGGCTCTTTCCTCTGTGTAGAAAAGTTAAAACACTGGAGTCTCTGTCAGGTTAGATGCTGTGCAGCGGAAGCAAAGCTCCATTTGGACTTTGTGGGACTCATTGCAATAGCTTACATCAAAAGCAAAAGTTAGTTTGAAAATCAGCCAACTGGGGGAAAAAAAGTAAATGTGTTATTTCTTTTAGTTAACATCATCATACAGTGTATTTCTAAGAAAAATAGAGATTACATATTTGGTAAAGAAGAGGCATTGGTTTGTAGCTAGCCAGTCAAGTTGAGCCAATTGCGGTTGAGGTACTTGCTTGTGTTATATCACCAGTGAACCTGCTCTGGTCAAATATTTGGCTGCCAGATTTACCGGTTCGGGCAAGAATGAGCTCCAGTTAATAGCACTTGGGCCATCTTTGGTCTAGCATCTGCCAATACAATTGATTCCTGTTAGTCTGGCACAAGCGGCAAAAGTGAAGCCAATTCAGAAGTGCCTTAAAGTTGCATTAAGTTCATCAAAGGGCAAATCCTGAGACTCCACCGTGCACCTTTTTAATAAACAGTATAGATACAATTATTATTATTTTTTTCTACAATCTAGGACCACTTTGATTTAGATAAAATGTAATGACATTCGAGCACAAAGTAAAACATTGTGTAATCCAAAAGAAAGACATATTCACAATACATTAAAAGCACTGAAGCTGGCCTTTTTTTTGCTTGTTAGACAATGTTCTAAATCTAAGATAACATCTCAAACAGAAACTCAGGGCTCTTTCACTACCACCTTTAAGCTTACTTTCAATTATGCATTACATCAATTACAAGACCGCTGATGGGAAGAAAAGAAAAATCCCACCTCACGCCATCCTTGCCTCTGGCAATATGCATACTCATTCAAAGTATCATTAATAATTAAAGTTATTTACGGATCGTGTGATAACACAAAATTATAAATATGTTCCAACTGATAATCCAAAATTTGAACTGAAAATCTAATAAATGTGAAAGTACAGGACGACTTGAAAGGTGTTATAGGGAAAGAGTAGAAAGCACAGCAAAAAGCGTTTAGCACCAAAGAGGCCGACAAAATAGTCAATTAAAGTAAATATCAGGTGTTACATTGTAATTCTTTGCTTAGAAACTGTCAGTTTTTTTTGTAGAAAATACCAAAAAATATACACAAATTACCAAAAAATATACACAAATTACAAGTCATTTGCATGTCAGTCATGTAAAGAAAAAATAATGAAAAAATAATCAATAAAAAAAGGGAAGGGCTTTTATACTTCTATTGGAAATCTACGTGGTTAATGTTGTGAATTCAAACAAAACTACTTGGTTAGGTTTAGGAAAAGATCATGGTTTGTGATAAGATAAGTATGTACAGTATGTTACATAAATTAAGTATGTAAGCTAAGTACCGTAATTTCTGGACTATTCAGCGCATCTGAATATAAGCCGCACCCACTGAATTTTTAAAAAATATGTATTTTGTACATAAATAAGCCGCACATGTCTATAAGCCGCAGGTGTCTACTGGTACATTGAAACAAATGAACTTTACACAGGCTTTAACGAAACACGGCTTGGAACAAAAATAAATAGGCCTTTAAACGCCTTCAACTTGAAAGCTGCATCATATGCCTTTCTCCGTGTCTTTGCCATGATGAGGGTGACAACATGACCGTAATCAGAATCACCATTCATAATGTCCGCTGTTTAAAATGTACGCTGTTCATAATGTCCGCTGTTCATAATGTCCGCTGTTTAAAATGTCCGCTGTTCATAATGTCCGCTGTTCATAATGTCCGCTGCTGAAGACATTCCAAGAACTAGTAATGCAATTGAAGGTTGGCATAATGTTTTTAGAGGTTCATTTGGTACACTGAATGAAACACCGAGAAATTTCGTAAAAAAGTTAATTACCGTAATGAATGGGAAGTTTGAGCGCGCTCGATTTACGTCACATTATGTGACAAAAATCCATAAATTAGCCGCGTCATTGTATAAACCGCGAGGTTCAAAGTGTGGGAAAAAAGTAGCGGCTTATAGTCCGGAAATTACGGTAGTTAACACAGGACATGAACAGCTGACTCCTGGGTGAAATTCCTGTGTTCTAGCTAGTATTGGAAAATGACATAAAAAAAAAAAAAAGCAAAACATTAGTAGTGATAACATGCAAAATGAATGAAATTGGCATGTTATTTCTTCTCCCCTTGTGTATTTAGTCTCTGCTTTCCCCTTTGCCTGTGCCAGTTCATCTTATCTGTTCCAGTGAAGCATTCCAGCCATTTCCCTTGTGTCACACTCGTTTGAGCTTGTGTTCTTGCCCAGTCACTTGATGTATGTTTAGTCAAGTTTTTTGTTACTCTCTACTGTTGAGTTATTTCTGGACAGTTCTTTTTTATTTTTTGTCTTTTTTAAGTAAAGTGTTTTTGATCAATAAACTGTTCAAATGCCTAAGCGGCTTTATAACATATCATTAGAGTTGTTGAAATGCTCCTTACTGAGCTAAACTAGTAAGCTATTGTTTTTGTCATTCTGGTAAACCAGGATGAAGTATGTAACGGTTTCAATATAGCAAAATGTTAGCTAGATAAAATTTTTTTTTAAAAAACCTAACTTTTTATTAGTTGTTTTTAAGGATTCGTAGCCTTCAGCTGAAATGGCGGGTGACTTTCTGGTCTATTACTTGCGTGGGTTGATCTTAAAATGTCAGTTGGTGATACTGTAAGTGAGGTGGTGGTGTCTTCAAATTCCAGCACAGGCCAAAAAGTTAGTTTTGAACAAAAAAAAAAATATCAGCATTGACCCAGTTAACACATTGACATTGAGAAAATTGAAGGGTCCAATGTTTTTAATCAATTAATATCATGTTAAGAATAATTGCCCTTAAAGTATTTACACTACTGTATGCCTCCAAGTGTCTGTGAATGTGAGCCTATACAGGCCAGTGTAATAGCTATGTATTCCTACCCGGCACTTTACACTTACACGTGTCGGTATGTGTGTGTGAGAGTCTTCAGTCCGTACATATGTTGGTATGTGTGCATTGTGAGGAAAATCATCATCTTTCACAATACAAACCAATTCCAACCAATAAGGCAACAGAGTGAGATGAAGTGTTCAATTTCAATCTGCCTTGAAAGCACAAACACTCTCTTGCTCCCACACACACACGCACGCACGCACGCACAAACACTCTTCAAGGTCAGAACGTAAAGCGAAGCAATGAGGTGTTTCACTGTGCCATCTGCATGCTTCATATATACATACGTCTCAATTATTGTTGCATTTTGCTGCTCTTTCTCATGTTCTTATGTGGTTTTGGCTGCCAAGTGACCCTCACACTTCCCTTTTGTCTTTCTCTTGTTTTGGTTGTGATTGCGGTTTTTCTTTTGCTTCATTATTCTATTCAGGTGTCCCCGTAAACCAGAGACAGTGAGCCAGCATGCATAATACCTGGACCCTGAAACTGAAACAACTAAATAGAACTCCACTATCATTCATTTACGGCTGTCAGTTTTCTCCAAAAATGTAAAACTTCTGTTTGAACGTGGGGAAGAATTGTATCTTTTTAATGTTTGATCATCAAACTGTTTTTTTCCCCTGCTGACAAAATGTGATAAGGCTCCTTTGTGTGTTTGCTTCCTATTTGTAGTTGTATGTGCCTGATTCCCTTGTAGTCAATCTAAAAAATGGCATTAAATGTTAAGTAAATAACTGAAGATGACATGATTTCTTTAAACGGGTTGATTTATATATAAGGCGATAAAAAACAACTACTCAAGGTAACATTTTGAATGTTCCTGTCTATTGGTGATAAAGACGGTTAATATAGAAGCTGGTCTATTCCAGCTCTAGCACAATATCTCAATCAAAGCAAATCCGACATGGGGTTTGAAGTAGACAACCCACAAGCATAGATTAATTTATGATCTGTGCATAGCAAAAGTAGAACGCTTTGATTGTTTGTTTTTTTAAGGCAGTAATTCTTCCCAGGCAACAGAGGTAACCCTGTAAAAACGTCCCCCGAGCCTCCGGAGACGTGCTGTCTTAAAAGCTCAAGTTAGGGAGCAAAACATTAGCCCTAGAAAACTGTATGACAGCCAGTGTTAATTTCATTAACGCCAACTATAACTAAATATGTGAGAATGCTGTTCATTGACTACAGTTCAACATTCAACACCATTGTGCCCTCCAAGCCTCACTAAGCTCAGCGACATCAGGCTCACCAGCTGTGACTGTTATCATGATCGTCCTGCCGGGCAGACCCCCGGCACTGCGAGTGGGAAATATCAGATTCTCCACCCTGACACTCAACACCGGAGCCCCTCAGGGATGCGTGCTCAGCCCTCTCCACTACTCCCTGTTCATGCTTCGTGGCCACACACATCTCCAACACCAGCATCGAGTTTGCTGACGACACCGTCCGCCATCGTCCTGATCAACGACGAGACAACGTACAGAGAGGAGGTCCGAGCCCTGACATCTTGGTGCCAGGACAACAACCTCCATCGCAGCGTCAGCAAAACTAAGGAGCTTAATGTGGACGCCAGTGCATTGTTGCAGGAGCCTGGGACTTCATTGACATAAGTTGTTGTGCAGATGACAATAAAGCCTTTGAATCTTGATACGTTGGTCAACGTTTTTTTTCCATGACTAAAAGGAGATGATAACATCATTGAACACTAACAGTGGTTATATCAACACGCAGTAGTGTTGGCGAAAAAAGACGAGGCTCAAATGTAGTAAAACTTTTTATTTTATTTTTTATTTTCATGAGCAAAAAAAAACATTTCTTTCAGTGCAGCAGTTTCATTTCCTGTTCTGTGCTCGCCATTTGATGACTACACTGGCATAACACAATGAGCAGTCAGGAGGACTCGGAGTTACTTACCTAAGTTAAAGTTAGCACTAAAAACAAAACCGAAAGACATTTGACACAGGGCTAAGACTTTGTACTTATTTTATATTTTGTACTTATTTTATATGGCTTTTTATCTGCACTGTCCCTTTGCTGTTGTAGCGCTGTAAATGTCCCCGCTGTGGGACGAATAAAGGTTTTCTGATTCTGACTCTGAAAACAAATAGCCGACAATAATGAACACTAATGAGAGCTGAGGAGCACGTCTATGAAGTAAACTGCCACAAGATTTCCACTCTTGATCATTTCTACTGTAAATATATAATCAACAGAACAAATTTTGTGTGGGAAGTGAAGGCCACACATTATCATATGCTGACATATATGCACAAGGGCTTTTTATCTGTTTTCTTTCTTTTCTGAAAAACCTTCAGCTTCTCTTGAGGACATGTACACACACGTACACACACACACACACACACACACACACACACACACACACACACACA
>CALSBV010012173.1:1114162-1132114 GCA_943590825.1 Bovichtus diacanthus
AGAGAGAGACAGAGAGAGAGAGAGAGAGAGAGAGAGAGAGAGAGAGAGAGAGAGACAGAGAGAGAGAGACAGAGACAGAGAGACAGAGACAGAGACAGAGAGATTTGAATTCCAAATGTATCGCGTTTGGCCGGAATTATTTTTTTGAGAAAATCAACAGAAGAAAAATGGGAATGAATGCTTCCTTCCACCACTGTCATGCGATTAACAGGAGATTAAGCAGCGAGCGGCGCTAACTTTCCATTCGAAAAGCAAAAAGAAGAGGAAGAAACAAGATGACAAAAAACAATGTCGGAAACTGGATGGAAATATTTCCTTTTGTATTATCGTGAGGAAAAGTTACATCAGATCTGTGTGGAGCGAAATAGTTTTTTTTTTTTATTATTTTCATTTCCACAAAGATTTTTTTCATTATGTGCAAATTGAAAATGGATGGAAACACACCCGGTGGCTGCTCTAGGAGATCTCATCCAAGAATTTATGGCAGATCCAGGGTCAGTTGCCTGTAACACAGTCGTCAGACAATAGAATAGGTGGCTAGAAATGGCATTGATTTAAAAAAATATATATACATGTATATTTCTAAGGCACCAACAGTCCGGGCGTTTTCTCTGCTCTCCTCTCACCTCATTTTCTCCTCGACCTATCTTCTCCCCTCTATCCTCCTCCTCTGCTCCTATGTCCTCTTTCCCCCCCCCCCCCCCCCCCCCCCCTCCCTGTTTCTCCCCCTTTCCTCTGCTGTCTTCTCATCTCCTCTCCAGGCACTGAAGCTTGTTTTTGACTTGCCATTCGTCAACCAAACGATCCAAATGCCTGTTGGCTTGTCTTAAGCCTCCTCAGGGCACTAAACCAGCACAAGTCTTACTGAAGCTCCAAATTGACTGAAGACAATTTCTCACATCTGGTACCATTTCCCGAATAACGCTGGCAACTCCGGAGCTTGCGGGTAATTAGCCCCAAACATGGCCAGCTGCACCGGCAGTCGTCTTGAATTCAATCAAGGATATTGGTCTCCACCTTATCCATGTCTCGGTGAAGCTGCACACATTTCCGGTTGCTGCAGGTCGTGGAATCCAATATTCACTGTCCAGTCCGTTTTTTTTTAATCAATATATTTGGGTGGACATCTTCAGCATAATTACGGCCTTCCCTCTCGTAGATTTAATAAAAAATAAATGTATGTACGTCACACAGGGGAATAACAGGTGACTTACGACTTATGGCAACAACAGCAAGAGAGATTCAGACGGGAAAGTGCTGACTGAGAGAAGGCTTCATCCTGAGCTCGGTTTTAATACTGTTGAGCCTGTTGTATTGTCCATCAACGATACTGTAGAGCTATAAGGGGCACGCCCCACAGTCTACCATAGCCAGAGGGCCGTGTCCTAACTCACACTGTTTTGTGGCCCTATGGAGAATTAATTCCCCGCACAATAAAAGCTAATCATCTAATAAAAACGCAGACCAACACGTGATTTATCCCTTCAATAAAATCCAACACCACAGTAAATAACGTGAACACAACGCATATAAACTGTCTCTCTACGAGCTAGTTATGCTGATAGACCGTCTCACTGAAAACACTGCTATACCAGTATCATAGAAATAAAATTGAAAAAAAAAAAAAAAAGTAAGAATCTATTGCATCAGATTATAGTCTCATGTTTTTAATATCCTTGTAAAGTAAAGCTCATATCCTTAGCTAGTAACAGGTCAATGATGAGTTATCGCTTCAATAAAATTCAAAGCGCTGCTCTCGTTACAACCCAAATTAATTTAAAAAAAG
Source organism: Bovichtus diacanthus (assembly GCA_943590825.1). NCBI lineage: Eukaryota > Metazoa > Chordata > Actinopteri > Perciformes > Bovichtidae > Bovichtus > Bovichtus diacanthus. Next base: position 1,115,949 of record CALSBV010012173.1, read on the forward strand.
AAAGTCAATTAATTTAAGATAAATGATTCATAATATGCCTCTGTACACATGGCTTGCTACGCTCAGCTGAAGCCTTTCTGTGTTGTTGTGATTGTCTGCAGACACACGAGTTGCAAAATGATATCTGTTAAAAGTGATGTATTTTAATGAGTCCCTGGTCAGATGCCGGGCTCGTTTCGCCAAAGCTGGACCGGAAACAGAACAAAGACTAAAATTAATTCAAAAAAAATTATTCTGGCAGAGCTGGTCTCCAGCACTAATGGCTGTGTTAGCCTCGTGAGTTTTGTGATGAATGCAAGTAAAAAAACAAACAAAAAAAAAACTCTGCTGATTAATGCTCTAAAATGATTAGTTTTTCAATAAATATCTTCCACAGTTTTTAAATCGAGTTTGATTTCTTTGTGCATCGCTAAAGACAAAACCAATTCAATTGTCAGATGGGATATTTGTTTTATATGTTCTGTGTGTGAATTATGTAAATAGTCTTCTAAACTATGGTTTGAAATCGTGGTACAAAACTGACGGAGCGGCTCATTCACTGACTCCACACACACACACACACACACACACAACACACACACACACACATTCCCTGCTTCCTTACGTTCTCGCTGAGTAGTAAACAAGCCTCACTCTTTCCTTCCTGGGCCGTTCCATTTTTTTTTTATTGAAGCATACATTTACACAAACGTGTACTTAAATTTGGTAAAGTGATTCAGATTTGCCGGCGTCCCCACAGCGGTGAGATCGGTTGGCAAGACAGGGGCATATCACTTGCCGCTGGTAGATAGTGTGTTCTCGCGGGCTTTCAAGATCACGTGCGATACATAATTATCGCTTTGTTTGTTATGTGAATATGTGTCAGAAATAAAAAAAAACGTTCATGAAAATATAGATTATTCTTGTTTTACATATATCGGGGTTTAATAGCTGTAGATGCTTTATTTGGTGAGACAACTTATTAATTTGTGCCTCGGCCCTGGGGAGTCAGGGATGGGTTGGTCACAGAGCTGGCACCGCCCATTTGACCGCCACATTGAATCTTGAATTATATTTTGTTTTCGGAAATACTATGACACTACTATGATGATATTTTCGTTATAGTATTTTCAATTTTTCCACTTTTTGTAAATATTCTCTTTGCACCTTGGGAGGCCGCCAAACGGATCAGTTCGTCATAATCTTTCCGTCTATGGCTGTGTTCTCGAGGGGTTTGAAACAGAAGCCTGCGAGCTTCAACTTGTTGTGTACTTACTTACTATAAAAAGACAGTTTCTAACGCACATTGGGATATGTATATATACTTTGCTGTTATCCAGGTTTATTGATATCATATAACTTGGAGGACTTGTTTGTTTTACAGACAGTCGTCTTCCCCAGCAAGGAGATTTCATGTAGACAGTTTGGATAATCAGGCTCTGGGATTACGGAAAAGCAGGTTGCAGCAGATTTCTCCTGGAGAACATTGATTCCTCCAACATACACATGTCTTTAATCAGCTTTTATGTTTCTTTTTCGGAAAAGCAGTTGCAACTCAACCTTAGTCTGGAAACAAGAACAAACTGTGTTACTCTTGCTGTTATCTTGTATGTTATCTTGGAAAACCAGCCCAAGGAAACCCCTTCTCTACATCTGCACGTGTACGTACCCATGTGAGCCCCACCTGCTCCCCCAGGGAAAATGAAGCAGGGAAAATAGATTTAAGGGAAAACAAAACCGTTTATTAAAAGCGATGGCGGTCTTTTCAGACCCCACAGCACACCAATTCTGGAGAGCCTTCTCCGGCGCAGCGCAGCGGCCCGTTCCTCCGCTCTCACTCCGTCCAGCTCCCCGTCTCCGGAGTCCCAGTCTCTCCCTGGACCCAGCCTACTGCAAGACCAGAACCAGGTCAACACCACACTTTTTTTGTGTGACTGATTACCTGATTCCACCCAGCTGTCTGATCTCTAGCTGAGCCACTTCCGTTTCATCCCCGGCACCGACACTGTCACCACACTCCACTGCCACAACACATTGTATTGGATGGTAGTCACTTCTGCAACACGGTGTGCGTATAATGTGACTAACACACTGGTTAAATATCGCCTTCTTCCAGGAACAAACGATTAAGAACGTTTAAATCATGTTACATATTTTTTGCTATAGTCCCGACAGTTATACCATAGTATGAACAGATTGCACAGCCATGTGTTGCTTACATAAAGACACTGTTTCAAATGAACTATGGGGGTTTCAATGATATCAAAAATGTCATGGCCGCTAAAAGCAATATGTAGATTAAAAAGGACTGAAGGAATTCCAATCTGGCTCTGCCACGGCAGAACAGCGCCTCAGGTTTGTATACCATACGTCTCTCAGTGTAGACGTGCCAAGACGCAAATGAAGCAGATCTAAAAAAATAAAAATAAAATAGAAATATGAGCATGACAGTGAAGCAGATTAGGTTGTTTACTGAACTTTGAAGTTATTCAATTATTAACGCGGTTGAAACGTCTCCAGCGGAGGCTTGCTACATCTCTCTGCACCCCATGCAGCAGCACGCTGATTGGTGACGCATTGTGCTAATGAAAACAGCTGATCACCTGGAGATATTACATAGATGAAGGCGAGCTTCCGTGTAACACTATGTATGTGAACCTTGTGTCTGTCGCAGGTAAAGGTTTACAGTGATACAGTGACTGGATATGAATGTAACATTATTAGAATCTGAATAAAATATTGAATGTCATAGATTACTTTATATGAAGTGGGTGGATACATACAGTATATACACATGTAGGATTTATATTTGACAGTGATGGATGATATGTACATGTTGAAGTGTTCTTCTCTTCAATTTTGTTTCCTTCTGACCCCCCCCACCTCTGTGTGTGCTGCGAAGAACTTTGGATCAACTGTGTTTTACAAAAAAATTAGACTGTGAGGACGTGTTCTGTCACATTAGTCCTTACAGAAAGATCAGGTTGATGTCAGCTGGAAACAAGGATGGAGGACCCAATAGTGTGGCACAAAGAATGTCCCCAGCTACACACACAAACAAACACACACACACACACACACACACACACACACACACACACACACAGCTGGTGGCCCGTTAGTGGCATAAAGCAGTCCTTGAGGGGAAATATGTGAGTAAATATGCTTCGTAACACAGATGGTTTAGGAGCCTGAGAGAGTTTCACGTGTCTCCCTGCCTCTCGCTCACTTTTTCCTTTCTTAGTCTCTCAATATCAATTCCATCTTTCCGTCTTTTCATCACTTTCTCTTTTGTACACCGTTAGTTCCCCATAGTCCCCAAACAGCGGATGATCTGACATCGTTATTGAAGGATTTTCCTTAAGAGAGAGGAGAACTAAGTGGAGCTCTGGGATATTTGTTTTTTCAAAGGCATCACTTTAACACTTCAGGGGGGGGTAAGGAAAGGTTTGGAGGTAGAGAGTGAGGCATGGTGGAAAGTGATATATATCCAAACAGATAGAGAGAGAGAGAGAGAGAGAGAGAGAGACAGAGAGAGAGAGAGAGAGAGAGAGAGAGAGAGAGAGAGAGAGAGAGAGAGAGAGAGAGAGAGAGAGAGAGAGAGAGAGAGAGAGAGAGAGAGAGAGAGAGAGACAGAGAGACAGAGAGAGAGAGAGAGAGAGAGAGAGAATAAATGATGCTGAACTAAGAGCTGTGTTAAGCGTTTTCTCTTCGGAGAGAAGCGTGCAGGCCCCTGAGATATTTGTTTTCCAAAGCGTACCTCTGAGTTTAGGGGAAGTACAGGAGGAACAAAAAGGGATGAAGGGAAGAGATGGAGAGGGAAAAGGGAAGATGGCCTGATGCATGCTTTAAAGTCACTGCAAAATAGTGCCGGGCCCACGTTTATTAAGCGCTGCAGGCTCCTATAAGAACCACACTGAAAGTAGAACTACGATTACACTTGAGTTATTTATAATGTGTGCAAAATATAATCTAAAAAGCTTATGCAGGTATATATAATTATATTAACCAAGAAGCAATAAAAAGCACTGGCAAGCCACTTGCATCACGTCAACAAATATATACAGGATATATACAATTTAAAATTGCACTTCGTGTCAATATTGTGACATATTGTGCTCAGCCCTATCCAATCACATGGTTTTACATTGCTTATAAATATGCCTAATGTTGCATGTATTGTGCAATTTTTTTCTGGAAAAGTTTCCCAAATCGAGGGTTACCATCTAGACAAGTCCAGGAAAACAGAGGCGCTACCCTCTTCCTGTTTTGGTTGCGCTATGGTTGACCCACTTCCTTTGTGTCGTAAATGGAGCCTTCATTTTCACGGGCGATCGTACCCAGTGGCAGACAGAATTGCATAGTGAAGGTGAAGCTTATAAGCTACAATAGCAACAATATTTTGTAATGATAAGTTCAAACTAAATTGTGTCTGCTGCCACTTAAAAGACTGCAAATACAGAGTAAAGATGTTAAGGAGCAGTGAACAGTTGAAATGTGTGGCTTGAAGAAGCTATGCAATTGGACGGATCTGTGGTTGCGCATGGATGTATCAAAATCTCTAATGCTTGTATCTGTTTTCCGGTATGTATCTGTTCATATTTACAGCCCAGCTTTTTACCCCAACATTATGACGTGCCACTCGGATTAATTATCGCAAGTGAACATACTGTATAAACGATCATCAATCACTTGCGGAGCTGGATCAGACTGACCCTGATGCGTCTCATCTTATTTGAATGGTGTTGCTCGATGACGGTTTAAACAATGGCTTCGCTCATTAAATACCTGGCTTTTGCTGTGTGACGTAGCACCACTGCATCTCTGAAGCTTAAGAAGCCTGATATAATTAATAATTTCTGCTGACAGTGAAGGAGCTCTTTATTTTAGGTGAGGCGAGACGCCTCCACTATAAAACAGTTAATGTGTGCACTGTTAGAGCTATCAAAGTTTGATTAATGCTTTAGCATGAGTTTGCAAGGACCTGCAATTTTGCAGAGAGCGCCTTATATCTCGTGCATCCTGCATTCGTGCATCCTGCATTGGTCAAAACATTTTTTTTTTTTTTACCAAACGATAAGCGTGTCATGTGTACGCCTCTGCCTGAACCGCTAAGGACACCTCTAAAAACTCTAAAACTCCTAAATGAATACAATGAACCACCTGCACAGTACTCAAAACATTTCTGCAAAACTTAATGAAAAATGTCTTTCTTTTGAAGTTCATTAAACCTGTATATTTGCTTCCACCCAAAAGATGAACATTTGCAGTTTATTTTATAGAAATATATTCTAATTCACTAGACAATTGAACGGAAATTAACTTAGACAGAAATAGTGAGAGACAAAAAAATAAATCAAGAAATGGGAAGGAAATGAAAGATTAGAGACTAAGTGAGGATCACACACACACACACACACACACACACACACACACACACACACACATGGGCGATGTGACATTTCTACATGTTCATGTTCTTTGAAATGAGGATTTATAAGAGGGTAATATCCTACACTTTGCCCTGTCTTGTATTTCATCTCGCTTCACTGAGCTGGATTTATACCTCCTGTACAAACGTGCAATAGAATAAATATTACACTCTGTAACGAAGGAGAGAGAGAGTAGTTGCCTGTGTCCATCAGCTTCAGTGAGGCTGATTTACAGCTCCAATACAGCCATAATGCAGCCAAATCTAGTATCTGTCAGTCTGTGGAAGGTTTAACTAATGCCACTAAAGACTTCATCCCTGCATACAGACCGAGAGATCGAACTTCCAAAATTAGCCCATTAGACATTATGGGGTCCTTGAGTGTGTTATCGGTATAGTTTATTTTCACTGTTGCTTTATTTGCAAGAAATCAGCATATAGAGAAGTTGTGTTACAAAAGAATTCTCAATGCACTAAGATCCAATCACAAGAGCCAATGATGTGTCGTCATGTCGACATGCTGGCACACCATTTTTTTTTAATGATAAGAGGCCATGACAGTTGTCCACACATTGGTCAAGACTGAAATATCTCCACAACTATTGGATGAAATGCCATTAAAACCTTTGCCAGACATTAATCCTTTTGACTTTTCCTCTACCGTTATCATGAGGTAGGTATGTTTCCATCCCCCTTAAGTTTTTTTTTTTTAAATAACTAAATTGAAATTGTAGATTAAAAACAGAGTGGAAAACCTGAAAACTACGCAAAGAAGTTTTACACTTGGATGAGGCAAATAAATGATGTAGTACCTTTCAACGTCCACTGAGGCTTCTGCTCTCCTGAAGAGACCAAAGATATTCTCTTCATCGCTGCTCACCGATCTGATGTAACCTTCCTCACAATAACACATGAAACATACTTAGAGTCATACTTCCATCAGTTTTCTACATTGTATTTCACCATTTGAGGTCCGACGGGCAAATGACGTCACATTGTGCCCTAGTTCTCTGTTATGGTATAATGGTTTTCCGACTGGAGATTTGGCACTTCTTATCTTGATTATGTGGGAGAAAATCTCTGAAACTGTGCCGGATGTCCTCAGGATCTTCACCACGATTACAACAATACTTATGTAATGCATTCAAAAAAATAACAACAGAGTCAAAATAGTTCCAATAGAACAGAGTTTACTGGAGAGTTAACACAGTACAGCAAACAGGAGTCGGCCCATGGAGAGACTGACTTTACACTGCTCACTCTTCTTCCTTTATACATTTTCTTTATCTTTTGTTACGCCTTTCTGTGTGGGAGAGTCTCAGATCTTCCCACTGTCGTTGACTTTTTCTCTTTCTGCTTCCTTCTAGACACCATTAATTCACTTTTCTGCCAGTACTCCCTCAATTTCCCCCTGCCTGGCAAACAACTGTGTCTTATCATAAACAAGTAGTTCCTGCAATTCGTATTGCTTTTTCCACTTCAGTGATATTTTGGTTTGTAATTTCTAACTAATGGTGTCTAGGGAGATGTTCTCTTCTGATTGCTGACTTTACTTCTCATGGCCTTTTCTTCTAGCTCTCACACCATTGTCTTGTTATGTCTGTCGTAAAGGTTAAAAACTTTAATGATCAACAGCTTATAAACACAGCACAAGTCTGTGTTCCTATACCTTGTTTTGGGAAGTTACTCATTATGTTTAACAATTGTTAACAAAGAATGCAGAAAATACACCACAATTAGCCAACTCCTAATAATCCCATCACGGTATTGGATGGAAACAAGAATTAAGTTGAATTTTTTTCTGCTGATTTCATAAAAAATGTGATTCAAATTAGCAATTATTCAAGATGGAAATTATTTATGACAGTAAGTACAGAGAAAACTAATGATATTCCCATTGACCTCAGCTGTACTACGTGTTAATCGCTAATTAGCAAATATTAACATGCTAACAGACTATCAGAGATATATTTTCTATTTTATTCCACACATTCTTCCATGTGAAAAAAAAATTGCCATTATAAGCATGTTAGAATGCCCACATTTGTATTTAGCCCAACTATTGTAAAGGTGCCATGTAATTGTTTCGAAGCCCAAATAGTCTGAAAAATGTCCCAATGTACCAAAAGCCCATTTGCCCGACAAAATACACACTCGCCCTGCAGCAAACAGTAGCACACGGCTAATTATTATGCAGAATGACTACGAAGGCATGACTGGCCCTACTTTGCCTCTGATTTGGCTTATATTCTTACCCTCACTCTAAGCAATCTCACTCCTAATACCAGTCCAACCAATGAAAGCAACGAGTACTAGTCAATCAGATGCAGAATAGGGCCAGTCATGCCTTCGCCATAGTAGCAGAGTGTGTATTTTTGGAGCAATGGGACTGTCGGACTAATGGGCTTTCAGTCCAATGGTAAACGTTTCTGAATATTGGGCTTTCGGAACAATGAACCTTCAGAATTATAGACAGTCGCCACTGTAAGGACAGCCTCACAGAGCCAATAGATGGGATCGCTGTAGAGTCTTGGTGTGCCAATGAGAACCATTAACACAGTCTAGCCGTTATCTCTGTCGTCTCTTTGACCCTCCCTGCCCTGCTGCTATCATTACCGACATGTCTGAACTAGCTGCAAGTCAACTCTACTGTCAAGCTGTCTCGATGTTTAACCTGCAAAGGTCTTAGATTTTTTTTATACTCATACTCGTCCAGACTCATGTGGAGCTAACCCCATGACATAATGTTGAGTAAGGTTACGTTCAAAGGCTGGATTCTTTTGTAATTTGCAATTTTTCTGTTTCAGTTTTCAGGTTGTGCCTTTTGCAACAGAACCTGGACATTTTCGTTTCACTTTGGCTTATTTATTTTGTAAATATATCTGTTTACAAGCATCAATAGTTGCTTTTAGTCATTTTACCTTGGAGAATCGGGCTGAGATTACGACAAAGCTAACATTTACCAGCCAGGTTTGCGGAGCTAGAGTTGCAGACACAAGTCTCAGTGATCGCAAAAACTGGACCGGCCAAGGAATATTAATGAAAGTAATTCCCTGACTTGCATAGCACCGGCTCCTGATTTTGCATAATAACCTGGAAAAAAAATGAAAAGATCATTTGTGCTCCTTTCACAAGTGGCCGTAAGGTTTTTATCTGTGACTTGACAGAAAAACACGTCCACGGAGAGGAATTCAGATGAGATGTAATCTTTTCAACGAGATGGAATTGTGTATTCTTCTCAGGAAAGACTTCACTCTGTTGTCTGGCGATGCGTCACCAATGCTGTGATTTGAACTTGAATGAAATGACTTTAACACATTGACAAGGCCACCCGCTGTCTGAATTGGGGTTATGAGACGTGTACAGACAATAACCTGAGGGGATTTTATATGAATTAATCATTAATTATCAGTGGCATCATGTTAAAACATCTGAAGGACCAGCTGCCAACTGCTGCAATACAAGCACTATGTTGTGTTCGGTTTCCACAAATTTTTGACTTTACTGTTATGATGTCTTTCTGATTAAAGTAACGCAGTGTTGTCTCCTTTTGCAATGACATTTTTCAGTGGCTTGTTGAAAAGCCTATGTTGTAGCTTTGTGGTATTTTTTAAACTGAAATCATTCCAAGTCGACTATAGTATGAGCAATATGACAACAAAAGAGACATATAAGTGTGTCAGGACAAACCGAAACGTCTAACTTCCCTAGCAGAGGTGCTAAGACAGTTTGGCTGTGTTCGGAATCGCATACTAACGTACTATTTATAATAAGTATGAAGTCAAATTGAGTATATGTAGTGTGTTGATTTTGTGAATTTGTGAAAAATGCCGCTCTGCTGTCACATTGCCTTTGCATCATCATGGAGGTCCCTGGAAACATACAAATAATAAAAATAACTGTTAGGTTGAAAAGAGTACTTCACTGGTTTAGCATTGCACTACTACAATATTGAAATAATAATAATAATAATAATAATAATAATAACGTGTGTCAAACTTGATGCAGTGGAACCAGAGATATTGTCTTTTGATAACCACAAACCTGAGCAGATCATTGTCAGAGGCTTGCTCATCACTGCTGTATTAGGCCCCAGAGAGAGAGAGGTGAGTATACTTAACACATCTCCGAATGCCCTCTGCCACACTGGTGCCTACTCACATCCTGTCGTAGCATAAATATATGGCACCTGCCTCATTTACATGCAGAACAAGTCATCTTATTTCTCTCTGCTACTGTCAACCCATCGCTCACTCCCTGCCTTTTTACTTCACTTCCATCATTCATTTAACCCCTGTCCATCCATTTAGTTATCTCCTGCACTCACTCCCCCTCTCTCTGTCTCTCTTTTTTCTCTACCCATCCATTCATTTTGACCCATCGGGGCTAATCATTTATCTCCATTTGAGGTGACAGAAAGTTGAACCCCTGAAACGTAATCTCCCCTCTGTTCATCACTCTCCCTCCCTCTATCTGCATTCTCTTCCACCTTTCCCGCCTCTCTTTCCATCACTGCTATCACTTAGTCTTTGTTCCCATATAATCCTACCTCTCCCTGTCTTTTCTCACCGTTTCTCCAGCTGTCTCCCCCACTGTACCTTAAGCTACATTCAGATAGACAGCAGGGTCACTTTCATGATCAGTTCTGCAGGAAAAAAAACACTTTGCTCGTCTATTTTCACGGTACGGGTTTATAGCAGAGGAGTGAGTAGATCAAAAGTTGCCAATGAGCCCCCGCACACTGTGTAACTTGCAAATAATATATATTTAAATGCAACGTTTGGGTACTAGACCTTGATCAGGCAAAAAAGACAAACAGATTTTATTCCCCCCTACCTCCCACCCCCTCAGTTTTGTCAGTTCAGCTCAAAGCTATTTTGGCACGGCACTAGCCATTGGAAATAATGTTTTACAGCTTCTAAGTACATCAGAAGCTTCCACTTCAAATCGTCGGCTGTGCACATCTATGAAAGATGGCTGTCTACAGATGAATGTTTGACATGTTGCCAAAGTGCACAGATGAGGAATAATGGAACGAATTTAGCAAGGCTTCAGGGTACAGGTGTGTCTTATTTGTGTGCGAGTGTCCATTAAAGATTCATGGTTTATGGGAATGTAGTTTTCAACTAACATGAACCAATGCGCTCCTGGCAACGGGAAGAACGTGACACATTCAAAGTTTTGGTTAGAAACACATCGGTGGCTATTAATATACAAGACTGCTGCTTCCAATCGTATTGATGGATGGATTAAACATGCGTTTGCAGATAATGCCTAATAAATATTGCAACATTTTGCAGTGTGTTTGAGGCTATCCTTCAAAATAGATGTTTATTGAACAGGATCATTTACAGTCAAATTCACTTCAACATTCTGAAATGCTTCGGGCTAAAGGTAGCTATGATAGTAATATGTATGTGCAAGAGAACGGATAACTTTGTGTGTGTGTGTGTGTGTGTGTGTGCGCGCACGAGGACCTTACACATGTCTGTTGGGTGTGAGCATCCAAGCAGGATATTGGATATGATGATGGTATATTGGTTCCTAATCCTCGAGAGAATTGAATGCATCTGGTGGTGAGTTCACAGCCCTCCCGTCCACAGAGGACCGTCATCTGAACTGGTTACAGGATTCAATTAAAGTTGTTGTAGCAATGACTGCAATGCAAGGAAAAAAATCATGCATGAGTTTGATGGAAACAAGAAAGAAATGTGTCCTCTGAACACTATGAAACCAAATCCCTCTTTATTTTTTTTACTAATGATGAAATTAAGGTTTTTTTATTGAAGTTTTAAGGGCATGATTAATGGATAAATGAATGGATTGTAATCTTATATTAAGGCATTATGGTTTGGTTTGTTTTTAGTGGTACATTACGGAGTAATTCATGGTATTTAAAGGGTTTCTGGTTTCACAGTGAAAAGTGAGTTCAGTGGGGAGAGTAAGTTCTGCCATTAGCCTGAAACTCTTTATTTCAACTTTCATAATAGTCTTCAAAAACCCAGCATAATTATTTCTAATCAAGGTACAATAAAGCAGATCAATGGGTTTTATCAAGAAAACTGATTAAACAAAATCCTTAAGATTTTTATTATTCACTTGCTCGAAGTAAAATAAAATGTTCTGAGTTGTATTGTAATTGCATGAAAGCTTGTGTTTTAAATAAATGTAGCAATTTCTCAGAGCTTTCCACATTTCAATATCCAACCCAAATAAACCTAATTTGTAGAAAACCTTTCATACAAGACATGCAGCACAAAGTGCTTTACAATAAAGAAAAATAAACAACGATAGAATGTCATAGTTGATGTTAAATAAAAACAAATAATGGATGATAATGGTTGGAAAATAAAAGATTGAAAACTACTGTGATTATAACCTGTAGTTGTTGTCAGTGCATGTCCATTTTATATTCTGATTATCGGTTAACTTTGATGCTTTCAGGTTTTCAGTCATTATTTGCCTTCTTTCTGTGGCTCAGCTCACATATAACAGGTTGTAGCTTGCTTTGAAAGGTAGCTACATGAAAAAACTGTATGTAATGCAAAACCAATATCCTTTTCATGATGAGGACGATAAGGTCTCACTATGCGTAGCAAAATGCTTCCTTTTGCTTTGATTGCTTGTAGTGTTATATGTGTTTGTGTTCCTTAAAGGCTCAAGGTCTCTTTCGATGTTACAGCATCACTGCAGTGAGAAACTGACTGCAGGGTCGAGAATGGATGGATGAAGTCTCTGAATGCATGTCTGTCCTTTTAGTTTCTCGACAACCGTTCATCTGATCAACGTCACACATGGCAGGTGTATTGCTGAGGAAGTGCAGTGTTGAGTGTGACGTTAAGTGTTTGGATTAGCGGTTATCAATACCAGAGGCCGAGCAATCAGCTGAATGGGCACTGCGCATTGTCTACTAGACAATGCACAGTGCGCAATGCCTATTCAATCTGTGTACAATGATTTACAACTGTAAATAAATACGTTTAATGGGTTGAAAAGTGTACATATTATATTTTGATCACATTTCCAATAATATTAAAGCCTCATAACCCAATAGTCAAAGAAGACATTTGGAGATTTCTGTAATATTGCTCAAAGTTGACGCAAGATAAATAAAAAATGACAGATTGTCAGCTTTTATGTGAAGGTTTTCAGTCGCTTTCATAATATATATATATATATATATATATATATATATATATGAATAACACTTTTGGGACACATTGCCCACTCTTACTTCATATTTTGATAGATTGTCACTTCTTTATACTGAAGTTTTTTACTTTTCCACTGTATGCCAAAGTGATTGACAAAGCTTTTCTTAAAAGAACTGACAATGTATGACAGTTTAACAGTTGCAATTACAACCTTTTAAGATGTATTCCTGTCCAGCTTAAGAAACTTGCGTCAATAGTTTTGACATCTATTTCGAGTTACATGAGATCTAATTTACTGAGGCTCCGTGTGTTTACTGTCTGTCCGTTTTCTTTTTGGCTATGCTAGCAGCTTGGATCTTGACGAATGGTCGCCCCTGTCATCAGTTTAGCAGTCAAGGTCTTCGGAGGAAGAATCCCAGTGATCCTCTGCCTTCACCTAGCACCAACAAAAAGCTAACGTAGCATATTGGCATCCTGCAGTTAGCATCCTGAATTTTAGGATGTCATGCTAAGAAGCGTGTCGGAATGCCAAAATTCAGCATGTTATCATGCAGTAGTTAGTTGATGTAACATGAGCATCTTTTCCAAATATAAAAGAAGATTTTTTTCACTGTTCACAGATTTAATAGCTGTGTCATTTCTACAAACAGATTTTGTGTCATGGCCTAGATGTTTCCCCGACTCCCTGTTTTATTTTGTAAAGTGCTCTCCCTTTGTGTCTTGTTTAGTTTGACTTCCTGTCTCACCCTGCCACCCTTGTCTCGTTACCTGTCCTCTCCAGCTGTGTCTCGTCTGTGATTAGTGTCTGTGTGGATATAATCCTGTCTTGTTTCATTGTTCCTCGTTGGTTTGTTCGTCTATGACTCCCATGGTTTTGATCCTTGTGTTTCCTCGGTCTGGTTTGTGGTTTCAATTTTTGCCTGTTTGTAGTTGTTGGTTTTTGTAAGCTTTTTATAATAAAGCTCTCCTTTTGTTAACTCGTCTTCTGTATCTGTGTTTGGCTCCTCCTCGTTACCACACTCCCGTAACAGTTTGTAGTCCGAGTAGTATTGACCAATCACGTTTGAGGTTCAATCAAGCGAGATTCGGTTGCATGCCAAAACAGCAGAACACATTGGGCACAATGCAATCTGATGACGATTTTGCTTTTCATTAGCTTAAAATTATCCTGTAAACTGGCCAATTTTTCCATTCTCATGTCTCAAATTGCTAATCGGACTGTAAACCATTAGCATGGAAGAGGAAGTCTTGGCCTGGATATCCATTAGCTTCACCGGTACTCCAGAAATATTGGCCGTGGTCCTAAGAGGATTATCGTGGTCAGACCGATAGCTGATAGTAATCATAATTGCAAACACACTAATAGGCAGGCTGATATAGTCTTCTTTATTTAGTTGCCATGGGCTCATGTGTGTGGGGCTTGTATGCTGAATGCCACACAGATAATTTCAATCCAACTTTAAGTCTGGAGCTATGATGCGTCTTGTCTCGATTAAATGATTTCTCAAAAGGTTTGTGTTTCTGTAGTTGGCACTCTCTATTCTGTGTTTCTTCAGTTATCACAGCTACAGCATTACTAATCAGGGACGTCATCAAAATAAAGACAACACTCATTAAGGTTGCACACAAAATGAACAAGATAATGTGTATATCAAAACACAATATACATCATACATCCCCTTATTAAATCCCATTCATTTTGTAATTTCATTTACATGAATGCACCTCATGCTCCACCCTGTTAATTACTATAATTAGCGATAAATGTTAAATGAAACACCCTTTATAAATGTTACTGTGTTAATGTATGTAAATGTGCTTGTTTATATGGAAGTATGTAAATGTGAGCATCCATAACGCATCATTGAGCACCAGTGTTGCAAACCCTTTAGTGGTAATTGCTTAACCTTTCAAATTTGTGGGAATTAAATAAGTGGCAAGATCTGTTCAAGTTGCATGACATTACAGATTAAACTGTTTGGTCTGTGCTGATGTGTGGTTAGGGGCTCTCCAAGGGCAAACACTCAAAAAAGTATAATGTCTGTCTTCATTACACTGATGGATGCACAGGGTCTATCTTTAGAGGTCAAGGGAATTGGGCGGTAAGATCAAAATCCATCACATTTGACCATTCTAGCTAAAGGTAAACGATTAATCATTTTTCAGAGGTTTTACTATTTCACAATTCAAGGCTATCTATATGTGAAACATACCCAAAAAATCTCTGACAATGTTAATCAGGTAACGTTTAAAAAGTGACAAAATGCCTGAACCCGTTGTTTTCCATGTAAGACCGCATACTGGCGGTGTCTTGGCGCGAGCCTTTGCAGGTACACGTCAGCTGGTTAGATACTGTCTTACAGCATCGATGTGCAGAACATTTATTATATTTGCTCTCCACACTGGCACATCTGGGCTACTGTACCAGTTTTTTATGGCTGTATGATGCATTCAGCGTGTGCGTCTGTGTGTGTGTGACAGGGACACCGCTTCAGGCACGTGAAATGACGCAACGCAGTACAATGTGGCTGGTATTCGTCCCACTTAGTATGGTTGGTGAAACACTGTTAAGTAATTTAAATAACAACCATGGCAGCAGTGCAAATAACCATAATAGACGTTTACATTATTAAATGACTAAATCTGTCTATTTCAATATGTTTTCAGTCTATAATTGATACATATAGGCAAATTAAAAGCATTTGACAATGTACAGGCGATTATCACTCTATTACTTCAGAAATTGTAAAAACCTAAAAACATGATGAATCTCTGTAGGGATGCACCTGTCCGACTTTTACAGATACCCATTCAATACCAGTTTTTAGTTATTAAGCTGCATGCCTCCCTGTGTGGAAGTGACTGGAATGATGCTTTTATACATTGCTCAACTAACAAAATGTAACAAATAAATACATCGATATAAATGAACCTAATTGTTATTTATTAAAACAATGGTATCCAATACCAGATCCAGCTATTTGAGTCCGTATCGGACTGATATCCAATATCAGTATTGATATCGGAGCACCTCTTATTCTCAGGCAAGTTCTGAACTTAGAAATCTCAGAAAAAAGACATTCCTTATAAGCAGATTCATAGGTATTTATTTCTGATTGGCATCAGAGATGATATCCTTCGGAAGTGTAGGTCCGACCAAATCAACGTGCATTTCTGGTAAAACAACAGAAATAACCCATCAGCAACGACAATTGCAAACAGGTCCTTTAAAAGGCTTGACAAAAATAAGTTTTAAAAATTCTGTTAATTAATTTTCTATTGTGCTTTGTGTAATTGCAGACAGAAGAAGTCACACATAAACAAAACATTTCTAATTTGTTAATAAACTGTAGAACAATTTGACATAAGCCCTAAAAAAATCCACAGGTTAATTTTTTTTTTATTATCAATGCAGAAGAAGAACGTTAGCTAAAACAAATAAATAATAATAATTAAAGGTTATTTTCTTGAAACTACTGTGAGCAAATGAACGGAACTGGAGCTTCAGGAGAAAAAAAAAACATACACGCAGGCAAACTCCCTCCCTCGCTCATTCACACACACACACACACACACACACACACACACACACACACACACAC
>CALSBV010012173.1:1132124-1153664 GCA_943590825.1 Bovichtus diacanthus
GTGTGTGTGTGTGTGTGTGTGTGTGTGTGTGTGTGTGTGTGTGTGTGTTTCACTCCCTTGCTCTATGATCTTTGGAGCATATTTATTGATGCCACTGACCCTGGCTTGGCAAGCGGAGATCACATAGCACATGTGACACATAAACACACTCCACCACTCCCAGTGGTGTGTGTAACCAGAGCTCAGTCACCTTTGCTTCAGAGAAGGAATTATACAAAGCCATTGTGTGGTGTAAAATGACACTGTTGCCACGCTTGAATTAAAACAATGACACTTTGGAAAATGGGCTTAGGTCCTATTTTGACTGCTGTGGCACACACCTTACTGCAGTTATTAGTACCTGCACTCCACTCATATCACAAGCGAAGGTTTGACTTATCAGTGTTGCCCTCTTATTGATTTTCTCACCAGATTTGGCAACTTTTAAGACCTTTCTATGGACTACTACTGTGTGTTTGTTATAAATAATTTAACTTGACTATTTATAAGTTTTAGTTCTTCTCAACATACTCCAACTTTAAAAAAGTGTGTTTATTCCAGTGGTTTAGATCTTCTCTTGTTATGAAACTTCAGTTCCAAAGTCTATACAAAATTCATATTGATGAGATAATAGCGGTTTGAAAAATAATAACAAATGATATACAGTAACTAGTTTGAGTCGGTTAAAGGTTTTTAGCTACTTTTCATTGAAAATAGTTTGCAACACTGGCCAGGATTTGTCCAGTGTTGCATAAAGACTGGAAGCAGTGGAAAACGGCTAACCTGGCTTTGACCAAAGTCTAAAAATATGTCTGTATGTGTGTTTTTTTCCACTTTGGACAGAGCCAGGCTAGCTGTTTCTCCCTGCCTTCAGTCTTGATGCTAAGCTAAGCTAACCACGTGCTGACTCCAGCCTTGAGATTGGTGTCAATATAACCCTATACAGCTATTACTTTAAAATTATTGACTAAAATTTGTATAAATGTGTGCCAGGAAGTTAAAATATTTAGTACTAACACAGTCGGTGCCACTATATAAGGGTTTGGCTGTTTTATTCCCAGAGGGGGAAAGAATGGAGCAACGATATACTTTGTGGATCCCTTCCGAAGCCTGCTTCCTGCCGGCCTGATCCAGTTAATGAGGCCATTTAAGTTTTAATGATAATGCTAAATCATTACCAGAAGTAGAACTTAAGCTTCAAGGTCTGGCCCTCATTTAATGGGAAAGTACAATTATAAATATTTTCAACTTATTTTGCCTTGTAGTAAAATCCAGTCCTGGCGTTAAACTGGTTGAGGATCATTTGAAAAGAACATGAATAATTTCACGTTTTACTATAATTCTTCGTTATGCGACCCTTCAAATTTCAAAATGGCGCCAGCGTGACTTAAACATCAGTGAGTGTTAATGATTCGTCGCTAACTTGACAACCATTCATCTTTTTGGGGGGATTAGTTGCAACACGTGGATGTCAGTGTGATTGCAAATTGATTCATGTAAAAGCAGTCAAACATTCAACACATACTCAGTAACCTGACCTCACACGCACACACACACACACACGCACCTACCTATAGGATTTATGAATAATTCAAACAAGTCCTCCCTTCTTAATCTTTAATTCTGTAATTAAAATTTTACTCATAGCCTATAGTGTGTGACTGGCTTTTGGTTTAGCTTGTGTTGTGTCAATTATCATTAGTCGACAGAAAACAAATATATGTCAATATACCTTTAGGTTTTATGTTAAGAAATATAACTGTAATTATTCAGCCATTCATTTTCAGTGGCTTTCAAACGTTTTGTGCCCGAGGCACACCAAAGTGCAAGCCAGAAATATCAAGGCACAGCTGTATCCACATCAGAGCAAGATAGCCTCTATAGTACTTACCTCTCTGTAAACGTTTAGCTGTATTAACTAATGCAGAATAAAACAGTTTCTCATTAAATATTTATGAACCAAATAATTCAAGGATTCATTTGAAACTTTGCAAAATGACATCAAAGCAGCAACACAGCCATTTAAAGGGCTGAGGAAACGGCAGAGATGTGACTGGAGCGGCAGGACCCTCAAAAAATGGAAATAAAAATCATCACTTTTTGTGTAGTTTATATTGTATTGTTTTATTGTTTTGTAGTGTAGCATTTACATATTTAAAGAAAGTAAAACAGTTTTACTCAACAAGAATATGAAAGTTAAGCATTTGGGGCCAATCACATGACAGGTTTATACAAATCAGTGAACTTTTGACCCCAAACTTTATTCTCTAACCTCAGCAAACAAGTCATTTTTTTCTTGGAAGCCTCTCCAGTAGTTGCACTTTGTATTTCATAATTAATTAGGGTCGGTTGTGTCACTGTTTCTGTGTGTGCGCGCACACGTTTCAACGCTTATTTGCATGGCTGTTGTGCGCGTGTGTGGCTTTGTTTTAAATGCTAGAGGTCGACTGAGCCACTCAGCCTCATTTTCTAATTAATAAGTTATGCAGAGAAGAACAAGAGACCAAACTGACATTGTAGTTTGCAGTAAAACCCATCAAATTGACCCATCAATGATTCGCATGAAGGCGTTGCTGTATAAAAATGCATAAGAATTAAAAATGTAACACGGTCATAATGGGTGCCCTTGCGTAAAGTAACACAAGGACACGGGTAACAAGAAAGTGGAATCATAATCTACTCACAGTCACAACAACCAAGAAATGTGTATGAAAATGTCTGAATTGGCGACTCACACTGGTACTATCAAAATACATTATTTTGAATATCTTCATGCGATAATTAATGAGAACATATAGTTAAGATACTGACCTTTTTCCAATGACAACATTTATTTCACTTGAAAACGTTTCTATAATATTTAATATGGTGGATTTGATCTACGAATGAATAGCTTTTTTTTTCATGAAATTTTCATTTTATGCATTAAACCATTCCCATATGAAACATAATTATCAATAATAATTGATGAAAGGATTCATTCATAATAACAATAATAATAATAAATGTAAATATTTTAGTTGAAAGATATTCATATTTGCATGGAAAGAGGTTTGGGTTAAAAGAAGTATGTCTGTTGTGTAATTTAAGTACGCACGTAAATTAAGTAGTCAACATAAACCGTCACATACGGACGCACAGTGACATTTTGAACACGTGGATTACGTCGGGAATTCAAACAAAAGTACTTGGTTAGGTTTAGGAAATGTTCAAATACACACATACATGTGTATTGTCGGTGAAAGTCCTGTGTTTTTCCGACCTTCTCCCGAAGCAAACTTTGTCGCTCTTTATGCTACGTCACCTGACTTCCGTCTTGACTCGTGTCATAACAACTGCGGCCACTAGAGGCAGCCCTGCTCATGCAAAACTGACGCTAGTGGGGTACGTGCAGCGTCATAGTTTGACACACAGGGCCACTGACCGAGCTGCCGTATTTGAGTTGGATGTAACGCCCTGTCACACGCCACCGCATCTAGCCTCTCATCCAGTCTGCACTTTAAACGCTCTATAGAGTTATGGAATAACAATAAAAATCAGGGGACAGATGTCCATGAAAGCTCCATTGTATTTGATGTAAGCACTTTATCTTGGGTCCTGTAAACAGCGACACGCCTGAAAAGGGATTGTAAATCATAGTTCAGCAACCATATCAAAGCAGAGCAGGTCTGTATCATGGCATCTTCTAGCTTGTATCATTAAAATATACTTGAAATAAGTAAACCATGGTTCCAAAATAGAATTGAGGTAAATGACCAACCAATGCTGCCTGTATACACAGATCTACATTTACTATTATACCATATGATACTGTGGTAATGCAACAGTATTGTGACAGCACTTCTGCTTGTGCTACAACTGTCATTTTTGTAATACCTTATTGATACAGCTATGTCATTACGATTATTGCCACCGAAATGAGCCTGATCTTTAATTACATAAACATAATTTACATGACTTCTGGCTCTCAGACATGGACAAAGGCCCTGTGGAATTACACTCCAGATGGTGCTATAGACACTCTTACATTTTATTCATTCCACTGGCATCTGTGGAAATACCACGATCCCATAGCCTGCAGGTGCCTCTTTCTTTTTAAATTTTTTTTTTTTACATAATGACATATGGTACTAGTCATTTCAGTCATATTGTTTCATCACCATAAACAACAACTGGATACGGTTGCAACAATTATATTAGCTGTTATATCATTTACGTGTTTAATATCCTATTGTGAGTAACTGCATTCTAACATATCAGTCTCAGCAGACAGATTACATTTCTCTCTCTCTCTCACACACACACACACACACACACACACACACACACACACACAGAGACTAATCAGTAATCCCCTCCTCTCGCCGAGCGGTCACTCTGCTTACTGCTGTCTATCTTCTGGACACAGAGATTACAGCAGGTCCAATTGTCCTCTCTGCTTAATGTCCTTGCACTTGGCTACGTACCGGTTGTACCTCGAATGAACCGCATGTCGACAAAATGAGCTTCAGTTGTCGAGGGATCTAAATAGCCCTAACTCTAATTTGACAGACTGTATTCTGTTATTGAAAAGTTAGTTTTGGGAGCCAAATGAATCTGACTTTGAAAAAAAAAATTAAATACAGCAAATTTATGGAGAAGATTATGCATGAATTGGCGTATTAAGACAGTTAGTTAATGGGTACACGGTCAGAGAGCAAAGCAATAACAATAAAACAAGTCCCTTTCAGGAGCCACACATTTGTGAATTCATCAAGGGCTAATTGTTCAGTATTATTGGGAACTTAAGCACTTCCGAAACTACAGTTCGATGTCAATTTCTGAGAAAAGTTACCACGATACTAAAGAGTATCTACAAGAATGCAAGGTATATAATGAGATGCTTTCTAAAGTTTGGCACTAATGGTCTCTCAGATCGAAAGTAAAGGGGGTGGCGATCCCCCCCATGTTTGAAAACAAAACCTCCCGGATGCCATTATGGTAGATAAAACATGACAAAGTGCCTTTCCAGGGTGCCCGTGTAGTGGAGAAAACGTGAAAAATTGCCCTCTAGGGTGCCCTTCCAGTGGAGAACACATTTATAAAGTGACCTATAGGGTGGCCTTAAATGGATAAACCATGATGAGCCTTAAAAGTGAGAAGAAAAAAAACAACACAGTGCCATATAGGCTTTCCCACATGCTACCAAACTTTCTGCGCACTGGTGCCCCAGTGTATGCAGCGAGTGCCCTTTTTATTCATTTCTTCGCCCGTGCCCCTCAGACAGCCTGAGTCAGCCACTTAACTAAAGTATGAGTTACTCTTCAGCCAACTATAACTTGACTTTTCCAGTATCACACTGTGTACTGATTCCTGTCACAAATAAGAAAAGTGCATTGGTGAATGTTGGTCTGGAACGCCAACACTACCTACAACATAATGAGGGCCAATGAATGTTTCACTGCTAGCTGATACAGCAGTCTGATGATAATATATAATACATGAAGAGCTTTGACATTTATTCAACTTTGACATGTATTATTTACTTGTTTAGAAACCCTTTGCATTACACACATGGAAACAGACCCAGGGCAAATATGAGAACCGTTATACAATATTTAAAATGCTAAATTTGCCAAGTATGCATCATTTACATGCTGGTCATCCAGGCAGGTTACAACACATACATACATACAAACACACATATTAAAAGCATATTCTGATATAATTAGCGAAATGACAGGCAGCATTATTCATTATTTGACAAATCGATGCCTTCACCTACAGTCTCAAGGTGCTTTTATACCGTCAATTCAGTGGAACAGAATGGAGAGAGGTGAGGTGATGGCCAGACAATATTTATTAATATTTTTTATTGACTGACAGCTGGAAAGCATGGAGAAGAATAGAGGAGCAGCACAAAGTAAGGGAAGAATGGACAAATGACATAATAGGCACGAAAACGGACTTTTGGCTAGCTGGTGCTCCATGTTAACACTGACGGTTAATGATTTATTAGAGAGTAAGTGTTTTAGTACTGCAGACTTTAATCTACACATAGCTAGCTAGCAAGAGAGATGGACTCACTTCTTTATCCGCAGTAAGTTGAGAAGATTAACACCACCTTTATGTTTATCTGTTTATTTTGGAGCTACAGCAGGGCCAGGAGTCCGTTAGCTTACCATGTAACTCCACTAAAACTGTAATACAAGCAAATACAAGCATTTCCCAAAATGTCAAAACAATTTCTTTCGGCATTTTGTTGAGTGACAGAATGTCCATCTTCGTGTCTGCTACACCCACAGACTGTATATAAGAAGTGGACGTGGTCACTGTGATGTCACCCAGTGGTTTGTGGACTACCGGTTTGAAGCCTCTAGTTTGGCATTTTGGTCGTCGCCATCTTGGTTTTTCAGAGCCAGAGGTGACCACATTTGGACGAGAAAGTGAAGCTGATGAGGAGCGAGGCCCGGTGGGGCCAGCATAGCAAATCTTACCAGCTTGGTTAGCAAGGTGCATCCATCATTCATGTTGACTGTGATATTAATTGGGATGCTAATTTTGGCTAGCGAAAGAAAACAGGCTTGATATACAGCTCAGCTGGCGATCTAATGTAGTTCAGGTGTCGGTTATACAGCCACTCACAAAACACAGTGAGAGAAACAACTCTCTTTCAAAAAGAGGCCAGGTGAAGGTCAGTGGCTATAACGGCGCTAATTAGAATATGTTGGCACACTAAGAACACTAACACTGTGCTCCAAATCGCATACTTTTCTTTCAACTTTCAGTACCTACTGCAGCTATCCTTACAAAGTACGTACTGTTGTATGCAGTATGCACACAATTGGGACATACTACAGTCATTGTACAGTCATCAAAATTGCACCTTGAACTTTGACCCTCTTGCTCAAATACAGTATATATGCCGTGCAGAGGATTGCGGGTCAGAAAAGCATGCTAACTTGCATACTTTTGGCATACTGCATTTGACATGCCAGTATGTGCTGGGACATACTAAATCTTTTTCTGGCACGCTAAATAGTATGGGAGTATGGGTATTGGAGCGCGCCCAATGTTAAGATGGTGAATAGAGTTACCAGTTTTCAAGCCAAATAAGAGGAAGCCTCAAAGCCACTTCTTCATGAAAAACTATAGTTATATAGATTAAATAGACTCTCTCTGCACAGGACATAAACAGGGTATTTATACTGTACTTTATGTACTTTAAAATATAAGCCCTGCTACCAGGTTTAATAACTCACTTTATTTACCATTGTGGGAATGTCTTCCTATATATGCAGCAGATTTACACTTCTGCCTGCTTTTTGGAGGAAACCTAAGTCTTCTTTCTGTGTGTATGTGTGTGACATTATCTGTTTTGTGTTTTGTTTTTTTAGTTTTTTACCTTTGGATAACTAGCTGCTTTATTAGGTGAAGTTTTAGTTATCCCTTAAGGGAAATTAGGAAAGGTCACCTAGACGACACAGATGGGATTCAAACCCACAAGTGCGGAGCAAAATGGATTAGCAGTTTGTTAGCTGATCCAGCTTTACTGTTTTACCTTTTCAAGTCAGACACTAAGTCTGATGTAGTAATTCCATTCACAAAGGGCTTACACACCTCTTTTAAAATCTGATTTAGAGGAACAGGTTCATAGCATGTCCAATGAAACTATCAGATTGAATTTATGGATCCCTTCAATGTAGCTCTTTATGTATGGAAGTGGAAAGGTTAATTTTTACTGCAGAAACCTGGCCCTTCACAAAACATATAACGCGCTCATTCATTTTTCACTGTGCAAGCATTAAAAGTGCTCGTTGAATTATAGAATTCTACATTGCTTGTCACGTCCCGACGTTAGTAGGATAAAAAGAAACACGAATAAAGTCGAGATTCTTTGGATCTGTTGTGTGTATTGATATGAAGACATGTAAACCACGTTCCGTTTGTTTTAATGTCCTTTCAGCTCTGGCCCGCTGCTGTAGAATCAGACGACATGGTTTTGTATTTACTGAAGGCTTAGCAAGCATGTCTTTTAATATATTAGATGCCCACATGAACGCACTGTATATACCACGGGGACTCTGGTGTAGAATGATCAACTGCAGAAGCAACGTGTGACACGTTATTATTCCATCATGAATGATCATAATTACATCCCTGGAGCATTCGAGCGCTTTGTAACATAGCCTTACACCAGTTTGGTAGAGCATTTATTCTGCGTAATATTTACACTGACTATTTAAACATTTTGTACAAACAAGCAGCTCATATAAGTCAGCAGTAAATGCTTTAAGCTATGTGAACATTTTCAACCTCTCTCTATCGTTTGATTCTGTTGGTGGAAACTGGGGTTGTGTCTGAGAGCCGGTTTGAATAAAATTGAGAGACAGACTAATATTGTGTTGGTTTTTCATTAGATTTGTTGACGAGAACAAAACCTGGCCACTGGACTGCCAGGTTAGCTGAGGCAGCATTAATCAGCGTGGGGCATCATCATTTTGTTTTATGTTATAACAAAGATTTTGACTTAATGATAAGCATTTGTCACATCACCTGGTTGTAAGTAGGGATGGCTCTGTAACACACTTTGTCATGTCCAATACCAATACCGCAACCTAGAGTATCTGCCGATACTAATCCAATACTTCTACGTCTTTTTCCCTCTCTTAAACAACTAAACAGTCAATAATGCATTTGTATGGATGCACTTTGCTTCACTTTAGTCAAGATAACATCAAGCATAATTGTGAGACAAATATTTTACTCCCCTAAAGGAAGATATACATATCCCAAAACTGGACTCAGTTCTGCAACACTGCTTCTTCTTTTCATTCACTTTACTTCTTTTCACATACAGCATTTTTGATCGGTCAGCACCATTATCAATAGCAATTGTCAATATACTTATCAAACAATCCCTTGAAAAGGAAAAAGAGGGTCATCTGAGATGGCAGCTCTGTTCCCACATGATGTTAACGGTCCTGTTTTTCACTCTTTCCACGTCTCCAGCCTCTTCCTGTTAGTTTATTAATCCATAAATATACATGTGGATGGTGCAGTGCCATATGTTTGTGTAGGCATGTCTCTTGAAATGATGTATTTTTCATATCTCCATGATTAATGTCTCCTTCTGCACATCCCTGGGGGTTTCATTGCTCTCCTTGTTGAATCTTTGGCACGCTGCTTTGATTCCTACAGTATGCCAAACATTTGCTCTCAAATACTGCTGTATAACTATTAGTACAATTATTTCAATTCTTCATTCTTCACAATTTCAAGACAAAAGCATTCCTGGCATTTTTGTTGTTGTTGTTGTTGTTGCAGATTGGTGTTTTCACGGAAACTCATATTCCCTTCAACTTTACAGCAAGTGAGTTTAAGCTGTCCTTTGATGCTTTTGATATTCTGGTATGGCAAGCATAGTAATAACAGGATCCTGCTTTGCTTGAGAGAAAACAAAGACTTTTTCAACTTCTTATCAAACCTTCAGCAAAGAGCAATTAATATTCACACAAGCCATGTAAGCACTTTCGTTGCATTTGAAGACCCCTGACCGCTCACTGTTCCACTGCTGTGTGCTTTTCACTACATGTTACGGGGGATTAAGATGCAAATTGTTGCCTTAATCTTTAGAGTGAAATGAGCTTTCTTGGTGCGTAGCTAAGTAAGCATATACTGTATTCTGTTGGAGCACGGTCATCAGTATGCAAAGCTCAGCCTCACTGACATTCCCAAACACATAGTGACATTGTTATGTAATGTACGTCAATGCTATAATATGTATCATAAACTTCCATAGTACGGGTTTTCACATTTAATGTACAGCGGGCCAGGAGAGCCCAGTAAACCTCGTACACACATGGTATAATCTGTTGCTGCTGTTTAATCTGCATAGGCATTCACTAACCAAATCATGATGGATGTCTTCATCGCTAAATGTTTTAGTTTTTTTCTTCAGTCATACACACACCAAGATTCATCTCCATACAGTTTGACTGAAAGTCGCATAGCTGATGTCTTCATAAATTGTGTGGTTCTGTGCCAAGCCAGCTCCACAGAAGAGGAGATGAATGTAAATCCATGCCTATAGATTATCCATTCTCCTTCCACAAAAACTGCGTGCCACAATCCCCCATTCACCCTCTTTATATTCCTTCCCTTCATATGGATTTCAGCAGTCAAATCGTATTATGTAGAGACACCCCAGTGGCTCGCTGGGCAAAGATGTGTACTGTGCTCTTGCAATTTTGTGGGTTCAAATCCGACACTTTCCCCATAAGCCATTCCTTCCCCTGTAGCTAAAGCAGAAGTTGTTTTAAAGCTCAAACGTGTTATTTAACATAGTGAATTCCAAGCTAATCCTTTAGAATATTCATTCTCTTTTCCTCAAATCTCAGAACAACAATAGTCAATGCGTTTTGCATAATTTCTCTGTTACAGCGTCTGTGCTACTGTGCGAAAAGTTGTACAGATACATTTTGGAGATGTGGGTTCAAGTAGAGGTTAAGATCTGAGGTACCTACATGAGGTAAATAAATAAATAAAACAATATTGAATTGGACTAAAGAAAGAGCAATACTCTATTTAGCCCAGGCACTGTATAAATAGAGGCGTAGAGAGATTGCTGATGGCAAGCATGACAAAAACAAAGCATGGACAAAAAATGTGGCCTTTTGGTATTCCCTGTACTCGAAATTGGCTTTGCCCATCCTTGTGGTACTTTAGTGACCAATGCAGAGCGCAGTTGCGTGGAGAAGCGCAGACAGATGGAGGGTTGATTTATATGACGCAGCGCAGAGAGAGTCTTGGTATTTTGGTGGAATTGGGTGAAAATGTCTCCATAAACAGATATCCGAATATCAATGCAAAATATGTAGGGAACAGGACAAGATTTTGGTATCAGAAGTGCTCTGGTTTCCGTTTGTATACTGAGAAGTATTGACTGTTTGAGCAGGTTTGGGTTGCATGCAGGTTAACAGTCCGTGTCTAGAGCAAAAGAGGAGCGCATTGGGCAAAAATAAATATCGGAACCCATCGGCTATCATCTGGTGACGATTAAGCTTTTCATTAGCTAAAAAAATAAAATCTTTACTCAGTGTGTAAACTGCAAATTTGTGAAATACGTCTTCTCTCAACACCAATTTTATTCTCATGTCTCAAGTTGCTAATCAGATTGTAACAATGTCCACCGCCCTGTCATTGATCAGATAAAAGTAAATGGAGTGGTTTGTTGAGACAATTTCTGCTGTCATTCACAGTTGCTAGTTTTGCACTCTGGGTAACACGCTTACTTGTTTTCTTGTGGCATGGTTGTTGGTGCCAGACGGGCTGGTTTGACTATTTCCGAAAATGCATCTCTACTCTGAAGCTGGTTGTGTGTGAAAATCAGAGTTTACAGAACAGCTTTCCAAAATTGGACAATAAACGATTGGAAAAATGATGCCTGCTCTGATGAGTCTCGATTTGTGCTGTGACTTTCAGATGTCAGGATTTGGTGTAAACAACATGAAAGCACAGATCTGTCGTTGGATATAAATGTTGTCATGGGATGACAGAACGTTACACATAAGGTGTTGAGCACTAATATATAAGAAGAAGCAGGTGTTTCATATGGAGAGCAGTGCTCCTCACTGTAAACCACACGATGTGACCAAAACAGAGATCCCATAATAAGGCTTTATGCATACTTTCCCTACAATAAATGCCTTTTCTATCAGGTGACAGACTAATGTAAATTCCTGCCTGGAGATTATACATTCTCCTCAGGGGTAAAACGGAAACTGTCACACCATCCTTTCATTCCTGCCTAATAGTACAGTCAAATCCATTATCCGCTGGAGGCCGGGAAAAGAAGAGGGGCGGCAATACTTCCAGACGACAAGGCACACATTTTCTTTTCAATCCCCTGTCTTCACCAAGAACATTCCTGTCACTCATTTCCATCATAATCTGCTGGTTTTCTGTCAAGATCCTTACAGATGCTTCACACAGGAGTGGAACACCAATCTCATTTTGTTTATTTATTTTGTCGTTGATGGCTTTCCCTGAGCCACATGTCTCGGAGAGTAATTCCTAATGGCTCATATACAGAACTGAAATGCAGTATATCATGAGATCTTTCCCTTAACATGTTGTGGGGACTCAAATTGTACCCTGAATTAGCTATTCACTTCACTAACAGATTGTTCTGCAGTTCAGCATTTGGTAAAAAACAGTTCCTCATTGAAATCTTGAAATCCTGACACTGCTGTCTGACACGGTGTATTTTTGGAAACTGATACTTGGACTTGCCAACGTCAGAAAAACTCTACATATACAGTATTTATCTTGGCCGCTACACAGCTCAGACCCAGCGCCGCTGCTGGCCACCTGTCCGCTGTAATCCCCATGGCGCTGGGGTTTGTGCTGGCTGAATTCAAATTGCTACAACCGCCAACTGTTGTGGGGATTGCCATTTGTTCCGAAACCCCAATAGTCTAAAAAATGTCTCATGAGACCAAAAGCACATGTGTGCTTATCCCGAAAACAAACGGTTATTGCTCCGAAAATACATATAATACATTTCTGCTACTTTGGCCTTACTCTGCCCCTGATTGGCTAGTACTCATTGCCTTTGTTGGTTGGATGGCTAGGTACAATATATGCATGAGGAGTGAGTTTGGTTAGGTTGAGGGCAAGAATATCATAGTAAGCCAATCAGATGCAGTGTAAGGCGGGGCCACGCCTTCTACGTCATTCTGCATAATAATTAGCCATGTGCCTCGTTTTGGGTTTCGAGTGTATTTTCGGAACAATGGGCTTTTTTTAATTATAGCTCCGCCTATGGCTCTCATCAAAAGTTTATTTTTATTGGTTACACAAATTACTCTAGCTCAAAGCTCTTATGCTAAGGCTCACTGTTTTGTTTTTACCTTGACTTTAATACTGGTGCATTAGTCTAGAATGGTAATCCACACACTTGTGTCATAGGTGTCCGTTTATGCTGACCGGTTGCTAAAATATAATCTACACGTGACAGCCAATCAGAATTTCGAATTCTCAGTAGCAATAATATATTTCCATTTGATAAACTGCAGTTGTGCTTCTACATGGACAGCACCACTAAAGACTTCATGAGGTCATGGCGATCAGTCCCATCTATGAGATTGACTGAACACGTTTAGACTTGCCTTGCTCCCCCTCTGTTGTAGTTATGAATATATTGTGTGCTGACATTTCCAAACGCTGCGATTGAAAATGAATGAATAATGATTTTTTTTTTTATTGGACTAAAATACACCACACATTCTTGCGATTTAATTAACAGTGGGGATAACTAAAATACATGGAAAGTGTGTTCAGGTTAGTCTGAATGCAAACCAATTTTCAGCGAACTTCTTCCACCTGTGATTTTCACTTTGTGTTCTTATGAATGCACCTTAAGAACCTAGTATTACTTTATTATTCAAAACTCACTTGCAACAAGAGGTATTTTTGAGAGAGCTGATGTAGAAGCAGTTTCTTACTGCCAAATTCTATAGGAATCCTTGCATAAAACACAATCAAGTGATGCCCAAAAAATCAAAAGCACAACGCTGTTGTGAATGAAGTCCACATTATGGGCTCATTCATTTAAAGGTTTTATGGCTGCAGATATCTTTACAATTAAAACTTTCAATCAACATTCTGTTTTTTTTTTATGATGATCATTGATTGAGCCTGATAAAGACCTTCAGCCCTTTTGAGACATGACATTTTTTAACAATCTTGGCTTTATCTATCTGTAAAGGCAAGGCTGTTTTGGCATTCAAACGTTGGTCCCAGTTTCTATAAATGATTGGTGATGGCTCTACTGTGTGCAAACATGACAGGAGCACCGACACTTGCGCGATTTTTAGCATCTGGAGAAGTAGCACTGAAGAACAGCCTTGAGTTGGAGAACAATTATATCAAGGGAGAAGACTTGTCAGTTCTCTTATAGGCTGCATTAGTGAAGTGAAATATGTTGATACTTATTTGCATTTGTGGCCTAAATAAATGTCCCAGATGGGATCCATTGCTCACAGTTGGATCTCCATTTTTAGATATTTTCGAATATGGATTATGATTATTTAGTAATGTCTGACAGTACCCAGGCATAAAATGAGAAGATGATATACTGGGATTTTTTAGAATTTTCGAACATTCACAGTATTTTGTAGTTTACTGAACTGATTTTATTTTCTTGCATAACAGCTATAATTGGTATTTTTATACGATAATAAAAGTTAGAGTTAAAACACCGCAGACATTTGGTCAGAGAGAATCGTCACTCGTGAGTCACGGGACATCCTGCCCAAACCCAGCGTTTTTTAAATAGAAAACAACCGCCAATAGAAGTTGCATTTTCTTTTCACTCAACCCAGTTTTTTAAACAAATGACATCCTGCAAAACTGCGCTGTACACCACGTATTACAATTGACAAAGTGCAGGTCCTCTGTTTTCTTTCATAACATCAACCAAACACGACAGTGTTTGATTTCCCGATGAATCTGGGACTTCCACAACATGCACTTCAGTCAATCATTTTTTTTAGATTAAATAAAATAAAAAGGTTGTTGTACTTTTGCACTTGGTTGGCTTATTTGAAGCTATTGTTCTACACTTGTATGATTTCACCTATTTGAAGCTCATGTACTTGCAAGATTCTCACTGTTTAGAGTCGTATCCTCATGATTGTTTGCACTTATTGTGAGTTGCTTTGGACAAAAGCGTCTCCTAAATGAACTGTAATGTAATGTAATAATGCACAAAGCAGCAATAGTGGTTATTTCGGGCCGTGGTTGATATCTACGTGGAGGTAAGCCCCGCCTCCTCCCCAGCGTGTTTAGAGTGCACGGATAAAGTAAAACTCACCTGTAAGAAAACATGACTGATTTTAGTCCTCTATAGAACATGAGGTAGTGGTGCACTTCAGCCTCTTGTGGCTCAAATGAGTATTACAACAACAAACACAAAGAAAAAAGATCCTGACAGAACCTTTTTTGTTCCCCACCTGTGAGGAAAGACGGAGGGCTATGACGCAACGTTTTTACAGAGGAGTAAAGGAAGAGAGAGAAGGGTAATGGGGCAGAGGAAGGAAACTGAGAGAGAGATGAGTGTATGGGCTGTGCAAACATTTGTCAAGTGATACTGGGTGATATGGTGTGTCCACATGCAGTCATATGTGTTAGTGTGCTCGTGTGTGTGTACCTTTAGGCTACATCTGCCTGTGTGTGTGTGTGTGTGTGTGTGTAACTGTGCATGATCCATGTTAGCTGTCTTCCCTGGCTATAATGGGGCAAGCTGGCAACCTGCTGGCAGCCTGACGTCTGACAGAAAACAATACATATTCATCGCGCTCTCTCACTCGCGCGCACACAAAGCGGGCGGCTCCCTGTGGCTCGGCTGCCACCCAGCCGTATGGACGATTAGTCAAGGCCACAGCCTTCACCTTTAAAGTGCTCTCTCTTTTTCTCTGCCCTCCTTTCAAAGTTTTCTTCTGTTCATACTCTTTTTTTTTTTTTTTTTTTTTTTACTTTATTCTTTTTTTTTTGTTCTTAATTTCCACTTCCTCAAGAATCAGTTTTTACGCATTTATCTGATTCTCTGTTCAGTTGCTTTCTTTTTCTTCACTTTCTCCACAGTCCAAATGTAATCATTTAGTGGTATTATTCCTCCATGTTTCTCCTCCACCTTGATTTGTCACCTCCCGTTTGTGTCACAATGTCTCCAGATAGCAAACAAAAGGAGCCTCTCCTACATAGGAGCAAGACACACGGACTTTATAGTTGTTTCGCCTCATTTTGTTGTTTCATGTATCTTTGGAGTCGTTACGCTTCTCAGTGTGTGTTTTTTTTGTCTCTTTGTCTCTATAATTGTTTTGGTCTTTTTGTAGTTCTTTTTTGCCTCTTTTGTGGTCTTTTAGCTTCTCTCCGTGGTCTCTTTGTGTCTCTTTGGAGATGTTTTGTATCTTTCTGTAGTCATTGTGTGTCTCTTCGAAGCTGTTTTGCATCTCTCTGTGTCTCTTTATAGTCGTTTTATGTTTCTTTTTGGTCATTTTGAGCATCTTCCTGGTTGGTACGTATCTCATTGAGTGACATTTTTTCGGTGAAGGTCAAAAAAAGCCCCTGACACTTTGGATATCTACTTGGCCTGTACCCGGTAGGACCGTTCAGTAATCCATTACATGCTTTCACTTGTACTGGGCATATCACAGGGGGTTAGAAAAAGCTGAAAATGGTTCTGGTGCAGAGTCAAAGAGTCGTGAGATGGCAGATTTGGAAATCACAGACATGCTTCAGTAGTGATTACTTTAGCTCCCCTATGTAAAACAGTTGGACTCAGAACAGATTATCCCTGCCGTCGTCCTGTGAGTTGCTTTCAATGTGTTTCATCCACCTTCACAATTTTGCCTCTCTTTGCATTAGACACAGTAAAATTATTTACGTAGCAACTTCTTCACTACCTCAAAACTATAAACTCAATACTACCAGGGGCTGTGAGTATAACTGGGCTTCCATCAGATTGTTTTTATGCAAATGATGATTTATCACATCTCCATAAAGTTTTCTCAGTAATGTGAGAAAACTTTAAGTGCTTGCTTGGGGTGCAAACAAAGTTCCTGCTAAAGGAAATGATTAGCTTTAAAGACATATTATTCATTTTCATTGCGCCTGAACTCAGAAGTGAGTTTGAATGTTGTGAAATATTTCTATAAATGATCTGTCTGGCTCCCTAGTGATGATGCAACAATGTCTTTATTTAAAAAAAAAAAAAAAAAAAGTTGAAGTCAAATGAATCACTTAAAGACCAGTCATGACAGAATAATACTTTCTGCAGGTTTTCGCAACTTGTATTGTATTTCCATGGATTTGGCCGTTTTTTTTTTTTGGTTATAATAACGCGGCAGGATAACATTTTACTTTAACCCCATACTTAACATTTAGAAACACTATTCAATAACATTCAATAAATGGTTTATAAAACACAGTTATGTGTATCAATGTACAGTAATTGTCAACCACTATAATTCCTGTTTGTGCCAATATGTGGCGGCTGCTGTACAAACAGATAATGAATGACAATAAAACACCGTTGTAATAATATAAAATATGTCAATGTTGTGTTTACAGCATGTTTTTCTGCTCCCAAATATTAATATTAATTCATTCAGATTTAACTTTTATTTTTATTTCTGTGCTTCTACAAGTGTTCTTGTTCTGGTCAGATTGTGTCCATATTTGTCCCTTCTTGTTCAGCTGTAATGTGGCTCCAGTAGCATTCAGCATGTTACATTTATTTTTGCATTCTGTAAAGGTTTCTTTGGTACTGACAGGACTGAAACCCATGTAATTCAGAAGGCTGCAAACTGCCTGTGTCTTTCTCCAGTAATATCTTGGCATCACTGTCTTTGACGTCTTCATTTTCCTACATCCTTCTAGTTTATTATATGTTTATCTGTATCTGAGCCTTTCATCTGCTGGAGTTTTTGATCTTGATTTCCCTACGGGAATCATTAAAGTTTCATATCCACCTTTTCTAATGTCACAGCTGGCTTTGTGCTTGATGTTCTTATGAACCTACAGTTTGACTGACACGCTGACGGCAGAAGTCTTTCCTTAAAGGGACTGTTCGGATATTTTTGAAGTTGGGTTGTATGGGGTACTTATTTAGTTGTGGGCGAATTCAAAAAATGTACTGCGTCCACTAAACCTGCGCAAATAACACAAAATAAATTATCAAAGCACCTCAAAGGGTGAAATGCACCCCCAACATTCAAGCAAATAGTGTCTCAGTGCTCCTGTGCTATTGTGCTATTTAATTTGGTAATATTCATACATTGGGCGTAAAATATGCAAACGAGCCTTATTGCAAAAATCAGTCCAATTGACAATCACCAGTGAAATTATTAACATCTTCTGATTGGTGCTGGTAACTGCAGAGCATTCTTTAAGGGGTGTCATGCCCAGACTTATTTATTTTAGTATGTAGTAACAGGATAGTTGTGTCATGGAAAAATCAATAAATAAAGCTCCCCGACATGTAATCTTTTAAACTACACGAGAAAGAAATTTACAAATGATTTCCCCTTTCGCTCTCCCTCCTTTCCAAAATCCTTGGCTTGCATTTTTCCCTTTCCCCTCTCTCTCTTATTTGCCTTCGTGAAGTTTGGATGGAAGTGGCACTCTGGCAAGATCTCTGGCTCAGGCTGACTCTCACCCCTCACATCCGACGCATCGGCCTCAAGCACCATTATACTTTACCAGATGGATAATTGCAATCAGACACCAAAAAGGCAAATTGCATTCAATGACAAAAGTTTATGGGCGTGTTGACGCTGTAATCATTGAATATCTTTTGTGAATCGGACCTTCAGATATGACAGATAGCGGTTACAAGTCATGCGTGATTCATGGTTCTATTCAGCGGTCACAGTCCATTTCTTTGTAAATTTGCCCCTCAGGGTATTATTAGTTGGTGGTCTACTAATAGTTAGTTAGTTGGTTAGTTAGTGTTATTGTGCGACCTTGGTGTTTTAAAGGGTTAGTTTGCATTCACCCAAGTCATTAACAAACAAACTAACTAACCGATCGAGGCAGCGGCATAGACTGTATACACAATGTCGTGACGAAGGCTTGGGCTGTCGGCATCTTGGCTGTGACACCGTCTAACTCCCAGCTGATCTAAAAATGGGCATCGTCGGTGTGGTTGAGGTGGGCCCGGGTCACACAGCAGAGCAGACGGAAAGCTGTTAGCGACCTGAAAATTAAAAAGTGTGAGTTATATAAGAATTCTACCCCTGACAGGTTTCATGAATAGAGAAACGAATTAGCTCCAGAGACCAAAACCTTTTTTATTTTATTTTTACCAGGCTATAAACGTGTATTTCTGCTGTAAAGTTGGCCATTTTACCATCAGTGTCTATGGAGATCGCTCCCTTTTGGAGCCAGCCTCAAATGGCTATTCGATGAACTGCAGTTGTTGGCACTTCCACGTAGGCTTCGCTGCTCAGCCCCGGAGGTTGCTGCTTGGGCAGCGATAGCCCAGCAACTCCCCGTGTTCTGCAAGGTAAAATTTTGTCGAAGCATTCTCGTGGCTTTGAAGAAAGCATAGATCACGGCTTCAGTCCCCGTGTCAGAAAGTGGCGAAAATATTCTAAATATAGCGTACATATAACTTCTATACATTTTTTTAGGTGTCTTAAAATACATTTGGCTGCTGCCATCGTCCAAAGCAGTACATTGCTTAGCTTGCGTGTTGGTACTCCTGGGGGCGTGCCGACCGCCATCTACTATAGGTAATACATTGACTACCTCATTCAACATACTTCAAAAACAATCCAAACTATCCCTTTAACTTCTCTCCGCTCTGGCGGCGCTGTAACCTGGCTGACCCCTGCACAAGGTAAACAGAGAATTTCCACTTTGGACAGACACTTAAATACGTCACAACACACTGTATTGGAAACTGGGCTATTCTTCCTCCGTCACATAAAAAAAAGATATCTCTCTAAAACAGAATTGGCGCTATTTTCCTATCTGGCCTTCACTGTCTTTTCTCTCCCAGTTTATTTCTCGTTGAGTCTTTTAGATTTTATCCTCTCTTCTAACTCTCCTTCCTTTTATTCCCCTCCTCCTCCTCCTCCTCCTCCTCTGTTCTCTTTCTCTTCCTGTCACTTGTCAAAACCCTTTTGCTCTCCCCACTCTTCCTCTGCCTTGGCCACGTTCCAAACTTTTCTTTTCATTTCTTTGATTTCATCCCCCCATTCCCCCACTGCCCCAATTTCAGCTTCAGCTATTTTATGGCCATTAAATCTTTAAAGTGATTTAATGGCAAAACACATTTACGAGTTATTGTTGTGCTCTTCTGTTTTCATGCCATTATTTTATGCCCTTGACTTTGCTCTTTCTCTGTGTCCATATGTATATGTTATCCTCTTCTCTTTAACCTTGTTCCATTCTGTCTTTTCCTCTGAAACATGTCCTGGCACATTAGAGTAAAGCTTTATTCCTACAACAGTCGTGACACTGAGTGGTCTGGAAGTTTTCAAAGTCTCCAGCAGCTCTGCTCTTACTTCCGACAAATTGTGCTGCTGGACGACATTAGCCAAACTGCTGGGATTGTGTGTACTTTCCCTAGAAACGCCGCTGTTTATATCTGAACTAAAGTTTTGCAAAACATTCCGTGAACGTAACGCAGGAACACTACAACCATATGATTTGATGGCTGTCTGAAACGGGGACAGCTGATCAATAAAAAAAAAGTATTCCGAATTTTTTTTGTGTAAGGCTCCTGTTAAACATGAGAGCCATAGAAAGATGGGAGTGTTGTGATAGTATGTTGAGTATATTTATATGACCCCAATTTTCTCCTTTTTTCCTGATTTGCAGACTGCCCTCACCGGAAAAACACTTTAAACAACAGAGGCTTATCTTTACTGACATGCAACCCGTCGTCATTGTCCAAACATTTGACTGTAGTCTGTAAGAAGCAAAGGGAGGCACCTTGTTGAGGAGAGGGTACGGATCATAGACTGTACAAAGAAGTGGACGTATCAACCGTGGAAACAGCCACTGGTTTGTGGACGAACATTTTGAAGCCTCAAATTTGGCCGTTGCCCTCTTGGTTTTTTGGAGCCAGATGTGAGAAATGAGAGGGTAGCACTGGGGAGGGATTTGTACTGAATTGCTACACCTCTATGCTTATTGAGTTGAAAGCATACCCTGCTTTATCATCTATTTTGTTTTAGATGGGATCATACTTTATAAAATGAACATCAT
Source organism: Bovichtus diacanthus (assembly GCA_943590825.1). Lineage (NCBI taxonomy): Eukaryota > Metazoa > Chordata > Actinopteri > Perciformes > Bovichtidae > Bovichtus > Bovichtus diacanthus. Next base: position 1,152,867 of record CALSBV010012173.1, read on the forward strand.
GCTGTATTGAAGAAGACTCATTAGGAAAACGCAAAAGACGAAGCCTGTTGAGGAGAGGGTCCGGATGTAATAGTTGTGACTTCTACACCAGAGACTGCAGCTCACATCCTTTCACGTACCAACAGCCAACGTCAATAACTTTTAACCTGTGGTCACGTTATTTTGCTAACCCTAAACAATTAGTTTTAAATATATAAATGTACCTTTAAATTAACGTTAGATATGGCCGATCAGAGTTCAGGATGCATGAATAATGATTGGTCATTAAATTTGTAGTGCTTTTGTAAGGCGAGGACAAATGATGACATGCCGTTAAGAGGGACGCCAGGTGGGAAAAGGTTCACAAGGGTCATTTTGGAAGACATTGTTTTTGGTTGGATTGGAGGACTCAATATTTCAAAGATAAGGCTGGTGATAACGCATATTCTTTCAAAAGCAACAATTAATTGATCCTGTCATAGAGCTGCCAACAAATGCACTATTTCCTCCGTAACGTAACGTTTTGTGACGCAAAAAAAAAAAAAAAAACGCGTCAGTGGGAATGAATGGGTTTGGGGCTGAGAGCTTCAGAATGTATTGGGATTGACACTTTATATTGGTGTGATCTTTTTGTGCCGTTTGTTGGCAATAAGTAAAAAATATAGTCAAACTTCTACAGTTTGTTTTCTTCATTGACTTGGCATATTTTGTCTGAACCACAGTTCAATCAATCAGCCTATGATATCTATCTATCTATCTATCTATCTATCTATCTATCTATCTATCTATCTATCTATCTATCTATCTATCTATCTATCT